>CM059973.1:6619453-6816181 GCA_030490835.1 Annona cherimola | reverse complement strand
CACGGGAGACGGAGACGGAGGAGCACCATCGACGGGAGTGGGCAAGTGGCAGCAGTAGTAGCCATGGAAGTGGGATCCGAGAGGGAGAGTAGGCTCGAATGGGAGAGTGAGCAATTTTGACCGCCCGAGCAATTTATAATTTTTTTGTCTCTCTCATCAAATCAACTAAACCTGCAGGGACCTGTGTGCAATTTTCCATCCGATAGCTCCCTGTCAGCCTGCCCAATCTGACGGCACGTGATGAATCGCCCGGGCAATGGATGTAGTAACGTCAACTTAGCTCGGGCGTAAAGAATCACGATTCATTTTTTATTTGGTAGAGATGAATTGGAAATTTTTACCCGAATTCAAATAAAGGTTGGGGATGGGTCAACAATGTCTCGAACCATCCTGTAATATTAATTTATTAAAAATATAAGTCTATATTTAAATATTATTATTATTTTCTTTAAAAAATTCATATTTTTTTATAATTAATTATATCAATAGTAGAAAATTTATCCAGAAAACAATATAAGAATCAATAAGAAGAATTTACACACATATATAACTCTTACGTATAATTATATATTAACCTATTCTAATAAATTTATATTATATTTTCTCATTTTTTTATTTTAGTAATGATGTGTTTTTAATAATTTGTAAAATATTAAAACACATGATATTTAAATTTAGTATAAATGTACCTTTATGTTTGATAAGTATATAAATTTTTAAAATAATTTTATTTGACTTGTATTTTTTACGCAGCGTGCTATCCTGAAATCAATTTTATATAAACTTGAAGTTTTCCTGTGACCTATTTAAAAAAATTTTGAGTGTTAACCTGCCTTTGTCCCAACCCAATATAAGACTAAGATCAAACTAAATTTTTGAAAAATAAAGTCAATATTGAGCAAATCCTGACCTAATGAGACCTGCCTCGATTCTTACCCGAAACCCTTTCCCCGGTGCTACGACGCGAGCACGTACTCCAGTGAGGCCTTCGGCATGATGGAGATGGCCCCAATCCTCGAGGCAGATGACGCGGTACTTGGGATGAGGGATGATACTCTCTCTCAGCTGTGCGAGCGCCGCTTCTTTGGATGTGAAGTGGTCCCAGCGGTAGAAATAGCCACTGATTCATCTCTTGACCAGACCATGAAATCATTGAAGTCGGGAAGAGATTTAGCCCTGGCCCTTCTCTGCAGTCGCTGCCGAGGTTTTATGGTGTGTTTGGCAATGGTTAAGTTAAAACTTTTTAATCTAAAACTTTTCACTCTTCATAACTATCACATTTTTAATTATTTTTTCACATTTCCTATACAACTATACTACTTTTCAATTATTTCTACACAAATACCTACACAACTAACCTATATATTTTAACTTTATCATCTTTACTTATCATCATTACCCCTATCATATCACATCATTTGACAACTTTTACTCTCCAAAATTTTTCATCAAAAGTTTTATTCATTCCCAAACACATCTTTAATTAAAACAGGGGACCCAAGCAGGATGAATGATGATGCTCTAGCCTTGGAGACCCCAGTGGCTGCTTAATCAAAACATCTATTTATCTAGTCTCTAGAGATGAGTTGACCATTGTGATTCTGCAAAAAAGGAGCCATTTGCAAAACTGGAAAGCTCAGGGTTTTGTTTGAAAAAAAAGCCCATCCGCAAATGACCCACGTTTGAGGATTTCCTTTGCAAATTTTCCCCACAAGTAATATCTTCCCCACTATTAGTACAATGTCCAATAAAAAAAAGAAGTACAATGGCTTAATTTCTTATATTTGTGTATTACTTTTAAAATTGACTATAAATATTATCGTCATTATGCTTATAACATTTCGAAAAATGACAATTCTTTGGCAACCGACGGTTATTTAGTGGGCATGGGTAGAGGACTTCCTACAAGACTACCCCAAATAAGTACACTGTACACATTTGATTTTTCCTCTGTGGAAGCTAGGATGGAGTCCCAGTTTGAATCAAAGAGGATGTAGCTTGTTGTCAAATCTCGGTGGATGATGCTGTAATTGGTAGCCTTATAGTGGAAGTATCGAAGACATCGGGTGGCCTTGATGTGGATTTTAAGCCTGAGATTCCAAGGGAGAGGAGGCATTTTTGCCCCATGGAGATGTTGGCGAAGGGTCCCATGTGCCATTGTAGTCGGAAACAATAATTTTCTTCTCGTCTTCCACACAATAACCAATGAGGGAGACAAGGTGACAGTGGCATAATTTGGAGAGCATTTCAATCTATGTTTTGAACTTAGGAAATGCCCGCTGAGACGAATATTCCACACGTTTGATGGCAACTTTCTTCCTAGCTTTTCCTCAACCATCAATGAATCCCTTATAGACCTTACCATAATTGCCAGATCCAATCTTGAGATCCTCATCAAAGTTGTTAGTCGCGTTCCTCATCCCTGTAAGGGTGAACATTTGGCAGAGGCCCAAATTGACCAAATCTTCGGTCTCTGAATTGACGAGGCTGCTAGTAGGGGTGGGAATTGGGGCGGGTCGACCCGTGACCCGCCCCACCCCGACCCTGTTTAATACCGGCTCGGGTCGAGATTGCTTACCCGGCGAGTCGGTTTTTTGATGATTTTAAAGAAAGGCGGGTCGGGGCAAAATTTGTTTTTTTAAAAGGATAGCGGGGCGGGTCAAGGCGGGTCAGGGCGGACCTACCTGCTGACCCGTTTTCTGATATTTTACATTAAAAAGAAAAACCTCATTCAATGCTAATATTCATGTTTTATTTAATTATTTATATTTACTTTGACTGATTAATAATAGATTCAAGCATATAGTAGTTAAATTTAATATAAATTAGTCTTTATACTTGATAGTTTTATAAATTTTTAAAAACTTCTTACTTGACCCGCAGTTTTTTACCCGATCCGTTGACCCGATACTAATCCAAATTTTGTTCTGAGACCTAGTAGAAAAAAATAAGGGTCAAACTGCCATTGTCCCGACCCGGTATAAAATAAGGGTTAAACAAGATTTTTGAAAAGGATGGTCAGGGTTGGGCACACCCTGACCTGCCCCAATTCCCACCCCTAGCTACTAGGAAGGGCATCCTTCTGTTGTTTCCAGGAACTAGGAGCAAGAGGGACACGAGAAGGGACAACCATGCTATGCAACACCACCAACTACAACTGGTCGTGCTACTTACAACACCAGTCCCATGTACATACGGATCGATCCTTGATCAAGGATGGTGTTGGCTTTAGAGCACAAAGGTTGAGATGTTGAAGGCTTCTTTACCAGGAAGGCGTTATCTCAGAGAAAATCGACTAGGGGATGAAATAACATATAAGATGAGCGGGGCAATTGCAATAAAGCAAGACAATCTTCCGTTAGAATGGGAAGATGAAATAACATATCGAACGTGAGGAGAAAAAATGCAATAAAATAGAGAAAATCTTCTATGAGAAGGGAAAGAGAAAGGGGATGCAGAGAGAGATACCTCAAAAAGAGTTTCGCAATTGAGGAGGGAGGTACTGGCTTGGAAATTAAGTAAGCCTGTTCACGGTTTCAAGTGGATGAAGATGCAATGTGGAAGAAACGTTGTTATGCACCGAGAATGACTCCCAATCCGAGGCTAGGAGGCACTCTACGAGAAGAAGTAGGTTTTGGTGGTTGGTATGATCAGAAGAGGAGCAGCGGCTTAGGAATGAAAATGGCGGCGCTACTCTCGCAGAAGCAGCATGAAGAATGTAACCTGATACAGTGCACCTGGTGCTTTTACCTACATTTTCATTTAAATTTTTTTTTATTCAAACGTTAATTTAAGTTTATTTAATATATATATATATATCAAGTTTTATCATTTTTGAAGATTTTTAAATTTTTTAATTTTTGAACACCAGTGGCAATTTATTACTTTTAAATTATTAAAAATGTCATTAATTTTTTAAAAAAATTCCTAACATACTCATAACATTTAACCATTATTCTTCTTGTCCTCACGACATTTTCAAAATTACCTAAATACCCACGGTATTTTATCCTTAATTCCTCCAATGCCCACGCGGTCACCAAGCATTCATTTTTTTCTGAAATCCTGAAAATGCCCCCACTCTTCATCTCCCTCGTGCCCCCGAGAATGCCCCTGTTTCGCCGGCTGCTGGGAGAAATTGCTGTTGAACTAGAAAGATTCGACGGAAATACAAAACAAAAACCCGACCTCTAACCCAAATAAAAAAATCAGCACATGTTTGGCTACCCATCTCCATCCCAAGGCACCAATGCTGCTGCAACCATCTCACCGGAAAGCCCTTTTCCGGCGTGGAACACAGCAGCAGCAAACTAAAACAAAGACCTGCTAGCACTCCAGGCAATTAGAAAATCATCCTTTCCTCTCTTACATGCATTTCTAATTTCCAACATACGCATATTTATCTATCTCAACGCCGCTACCTTGGATGATCAAGTTCCTTTTCTCTTCTTCTGCTGCACAGATCCTGATGCGGGTGGTGTCTCTCTCCAAAAAGACGCTCCCGGAATTCGACTGACATATCTGCGAGATCTGCAATCAAAGCTTCCAAAGAGATCAGAACTTGCAAATGTATCGCCGGTGGCATAGGCGCCTTGGATGCTGTTGAAGAGGGAAACTCCGTAAATGCGGAAGTGGCTGGGCAAAGCCACGACGGCACTGACGTGTTCACCTTCGGCACGCTACTACTGGATGTGGCCTGAGATGGGCGACCTATCGACGCTAACATGCTGCCGGAGGAGATGCTACCAATGTTTTTAAAACCGAACCGATTTTGTGACCGGTTCCCAATTTTTCTGGTTCAACCGGTGGTCGAACCGTGGTTGGACCGGTAACAGTAACGAACTGGGACGTGACCGGTTCACGGTCCGACAGGTCCGACCGCCCGGTTTGGTTCGGTTTTCGAAACACTGGATGCTACTAGTAGATTGGGTGTGGGAGGGGCGCTGTTTGATGTGATGGACAGGAAGCTGGGGTGCAAGCATGACGCGGACGAGGCCGAGTTTGTCTTCAAGCTAGGAATGATATGCTTTCACCCGGTGGCCGGCGAACGACCAAGCCAAAGAGGAGCAAATGCAACGACGGAGGCGCGGAGAGACGAATCGGGCCAATTTCGGTACACTACAACCAAATGTAGTTATAGCAATGAGTATTTTAGTTGCTATTGGGGATGTTTTCTCCGCTAATATGAATTAATTTGGTTGCTCGATGGTTGGCATAGGCCCATTGCTAAAAGTTAATAGCAACACTTAGCAAGTGGTTGGTTGCAAATCGTGGCCAAAACAGCCTGTTACATCATTAGCAACAAAAATATTCGTTGCTAATGGCCAAAATTTTTGGCATGGCCCGTTGCTAAAAGTTAATTAGCAACAATTAGCAAGTGGCTTCTTTTGGTTGCAAATTGTGGCGAAAACAATCTCTAACATCATTAACAACAAAAAGATTCGTTGCAAAAAGCTACTTGATCTTGACCTGAGACTCATTGCAACGAGAAAATGGTTGCAAGAAATAAACGACCCATCCAACCATGTTATTACTTAAAATTGCCTAATAGTATAATCAGAAGCAGATAATTGATATAAAAAGTCCATACATGTTATTACTTTCGACAATCATATATAATTCATAGCTTACATAATTAAAATTTATATGAATCGAATATTTTCTACCTGAATATGTTTACAATGGTGTTAAATAGATATGAGCCTAAACGACCTATTCAATGATAATAACTCTCAATGAATGTCATAGTTATGCCTTCATAGCCCTGTCAAAATTGAAAAAAATGTGCAAGTATATAAATCAATGAAAAAAAAGAACGACTAGAATATGTCTCTAAATCATCTATTAAGAAAGGATTGCATGTTCCATAGTGGCTACTTAGCCTCTAACATATGCATGGAAGCATCACATGATAAGTTTAATATTTCTCATATTCTTTCACCAACCAACATTCTTCCAAAATTTAGAAATTTCCTAGTTTCCAACAAAGTAGTAGAAGGGATTTCATTTTTCCAATGCATATTTCTGCTTTCGTTTAGCAATTCTTCTTTCATCATATTATAATTATTGACTCAATGTAATCAGACTACGCAACATAGAGGTCACCAATATCAAAATGACCAGGGCCCACTATGCTCATTATGCACTTGCTTGAAAAAATAAACAAACAGATGACACAAAAACCCATTTCCAGTTTCACACGAAACTTAGTCCAAAATTATTCTAGAAAGAAGATAGCCCATTTCAACACTTTGCAAATCAAGTTGGAATCATATAAAAATTTCATGAAGGTTCTGCCTACCCATTTTAGTTTATATTCATCAGATTTAGGAAACTCCAATGATTTGGAGAAGCTTTAGGTACATAGGTGGCTGCTAAATTCAATACAAAGGATGGTTATACATTGATTCCACCATAATGTGATTTATGAAATTGGTAAGTTTAGTGCAATTTTGACGTGATGACGTGATAACGTGACAAATAGGATGTGCTGGAAAGGGAGTTGGGTAGAAAACATAGAACTACAATTGCCCTAAAGTCACAAGCCCATAAAGATGGAAAAAACAAAAAAGGGATCAGCAACAATTTTTGAGGGATGATTTGGTGGACTAAATGACCTTGAAATTTGGCATGAATAAAGGTTATATGCAATTCAAGGTGGTATAGCTAGATTTCCTAAACCTAAGAAGAAAAACATCCAAAAAAGTGTGAAGAGGACTGTCCAAAAACAGTTTTTGAAAGTTTTAGAAAGTAGAAGGGGTGAAATAAAAGCTCGAAAATGACTCTCATTAAGGAATACAATATCTAATTGAACTTTCAACTTCATCTTTTGGGTCCCTTTATCACTTTCATTGGAACTATCATAATAAAAAGAATACATGGGACAAAGAAATGGACACTATATTTTACATTTAGGGTGTGTTTGGGAATGAATAAAACTTTTGATAAATAGTTTTGAAGAGTAAAACTTATCAAATTATGTGATATGATAGGAGTAATGATGAGAAGTAAAGAAGATAAAAGTTAAAATAAATAGATTAGTTGTGTGGGTAGTTGTGTAGAAATGATTGAAAAGTAGGATAGTTGTATAGAAAAATGTGAAAAAGTAATTAAAAAATATGGTATTTGTGAAGAGTGAAAAGTTTTAGATTGAAAAGTTTTAACTTGACATTTTTTGTACATTGCCAAACACACCCTTAATATTTTCAAATAAATTTCAGACTACAAAAAGAATAAGTTACTAATGCACATTATTTTCTTAAAGCTAATACCAATCAACTTCAGTTATATAGTGGAATAATCAATTTTCGTAAGGTCAGACATCAAAACACCCTTGAAAAGTTTGAAGACTCAAAAGAAAGAAGCCTAGAAGTTTGGGTGAATAGCATGAAGCATCATGGGAATACTTTCTAACACTTGCTTGCAAGAGAGGGAAGAGATCTTCACATGACAGCACTTTGTTCTGCAATTTTCAAGATCCACTATGAAAATCTAATTAAATTGATGACATGAATAACAATATGTAATTCGGAAGCATTCCATCACGTATCAAGTGTAATCTTACCTCTGCGTACTTTTGAAATATACATTTCGGCACTTTATACATGGGCATTGAATCTTTCCATCCGTTGCGATGTTTTGCTTTGCAAATTCAAGATAATTGGTCACTCCTTTCATGTATCTATTGCTACATTTGTTATGGAAATCTGCTATCAACTCTTATCCATGCCTACAATCATGAATAAATGAATACATGTGTTTGCCTATTTACCTTTTCATTAACAAAATAACCTTCGTAAGTGATGCAAGTTTCATTTGGTACTATGGACAGATCAGAGAAAGCATGATTGAAGTCTATCCTTCTAGAAATAAAAATACCAAAGAACTTTGAAGAACCTGAGTTAATTTGCAGGGCCGACAAGTGTTACCAACTTAGGTGGTGGGCGAATGATTCGTGATAGAAGTTTAGACCTACAACAACGTATCATGATATCAAATCCAATAGTCAAGATATATAATTAAAAATAGAGAAGTTGCACATTCTGAAAACTTGACAAATGAAGAATAAGCACCGCTTTTTTTTACTGCACACCAGAGGTACAGAAGCACCATCTAGGAATCAAGGTGTATATGATAAGAAAATGCGTGGGGAGACAATAATTTTCTCCGAGTTTAACGATTTTTTTTTTTATACATGAGAAAGATGCCAACTGAAAAGGTGCGTCCAGAGCAAGCAAGTCATTCGATTGTTAGAAAGGAAGCAAAAGAAGATCCTAAGAGTGGAACACTTGGATTCTGATCCAGTGCTCCCAGGAGCATTGAGGCTCAATGCTCCCGGGTGCATACACCTTTTTTTTATTTTTTTAAAATTTTTTTTTATACAAATGTTACTCTTAAGTGCATTTAACGTGTATAAATTTTTACTAAAATGTCACTGATTTTTAAAAATCCAAAATAAATATCTAAAAATCTCCAAAAATGATAAAAATTGATACATATATTAAATACACTTAGATTAACAAGTTCGTAAAAAGAAATTCGAAAAAAAAATAGGTATATGCACCCAGGAGCAAGAGCACTGGATCAAAATCCGAAACACTTGAGGACCCTCTTAAGCATCAAATGACATAAAACATTTGAAAGCAGTGTGGATTCAAAATGAGAATTAAACCAAACACAAGCAGAATCAAGTAATAGTTGATATTAGGAAAGACCTAAGTTAGACATGCCTGTAACGAGTACAGACAATGTAAAATGCAAAGTGATTACTTAATTAGACAGTCAAACATTTTTGAAACTTTTCCAAACATGCCTTGCCCAATTATTGCGTACTGTCTAGAGCCAACGTTTTAAAATTTTGGACCAACTTCAAAAACAAGCCAACTCACAAACACCTTAACTAATAGAAAATCTAGGATCAAAGAAAATGCCGAGAGAACTCTTGAAGAACTTGAGTTAATTTGCTGTTTCCATGCGGTGCATGAGAGCTTGCAATATATAAAAAGTTTAATGTTTCTTGCAATCTAAAAACCCCGTAGAAATCGAATAAAAACGATTTGGGCAAAAGCCCTCTGCTCCACCCCCATTTTCCACGAACACCCAATTTAAGATTTTAATACAAACTCGGTTTTCCTTCCCCTCACTTTCCCGCCTCCCCCCGCCCCCCAAATTGGTGAGGTTCAACATCCATAACCCTGAATCCATGAAAATCTAAACAAAAATGCATGATCTGCATGCCCTAACTTAAAGGAATCATCGAGAAAACTAACCCTAAACTCACCTCGTTCACGACAACAGTAGCGACGGCCATCTGCTTCTTCGCCGACATCGGCTCTCGACATTGACGGCGGCACAACAGTGGCAGCGACAATGGTCTGCTGTCTCCCTCTTTTTTCCTTTTCGCCCAGTCGAGCAAGACAGACGAGCCTTTGGCGTGCTGGTTGCCCCATTATTATATATATTTTTTGAAGAATAGTATGTATTATATTTTAGGTAAATTTCATATATACTCACATGGTTTGACCGAAATTACAGATATATCCACGTAGTTTTAAATATTCTATATTACCCCACATAATTTTACAAATTTTATACATAACCCCTACGGATGCATTTTTCCGTCAGCACCCGGTAATATATGCATTAGAAAATGCATAATGTCAAAAATATCCTTGGTCCAAGGTATATTATACCCCTCGTAGCTATGAATATCACACTTGGCAGGTAGTGCAGTCGGCAAGGGGAGATCGATTTGAAGGAGCATTTTCAGGAAGGAATGCAAGTGAGTTAAAAAATCACAAGCTTCTTTTTTTTTACCCGCTTGCAACATCATTTTGTAGCATTTTGCCGGATTTTTTTGACTTTTGCATTTCAACTTGGCTAGTTCTTAAACGTATATCCCATGAAAAAAATTCTGCCTTTCCCGTCGAAATAATGTTGCTTCTCTCATTGAAATAATGCTACGATTATTAATTCGATTTAGCTAAAAGAACTCTGACATTATTAATTCAATGTGGAAAAAATAGACTGTGTTTGAAGCAGAGTGAAATGGTGTGAGGAAAAAAAGATATTGTCTGAACTGAAATGAAATGGAGGACGCTGTTTGAAGTAGAAAGAAAGTTACCCGAGAGAAAAAAAAGATGCTGTGTGAACTGGAATGAAATGGAGCATAGTAGTATTGGTTCATAACATTTTGTCTAATTTTTGGAACCATAATGGATACCGTTAATCGGTAAAATAGTGTACCATAGACAAATTTATTTGGAAATTTTTATGATTTTAACATATGCATAAGAAAATGTGGATAATTTTTTTTTACCAATTTGATTTTTGGATGTTGGCCAAAAAAAAAAGGTTTTGTGCAATTTTGACTTTTTTATTCTTAGAAAATGTTAGAACATATTTGTTAGTTCAATTATTGGAAATATTAGACATGACTATTTTTCAGTTCCAATGCACATTTATTTGATTTGCTATTTTGATTTTTTGAAGACATCTTATCTTTATTTCATCAATGTGTTTTGTACTATTCGTTGCTAATTTCGTCAATGTGTTTTGTAGCTACTTCTAAAATGGATTATGATCCTAAGATAGCTCCTATCCACATGTACGATGTCATTGCGGAAATGACGTTTGCTATCCGATATTATCACGCTAAAAAAAATTCTAGGAAGATGGTTTTATAAATGCCCTGGAAAGGTTATATCATTTTATCTATTATGAAAGAAGCATATAACTTCATTCTCATTTTTTGTATATTTCATTGAGAAGTTGAATAATAATTTTTTTAAATTTTTACCAAGGATGCATGGATTGCAATTACTTTTGTTGGTGAGATGTGTATGTTGGGCATGGGAGCGTTAGTGAAGGTGGAAGCAAAATGTTGTTGCGAATGTGCAGAAAAATTGAAGACCATGGAGAAAAAATGGAGTTATTGGAGAAGGAATTAGAAGTTGCAAACAGAGAAATTGTTATAATGAATAAGGAGAAAAAGTTGCAAACAACTATAAAAGCATTTTGAAAGCTCAAACTTGCTGATTAGAGTATTTAGTATGGTTTATATTTCAGAGGCGGTAATCTTGTAAGTGGTTTATAAACTACTAGATTCAGTTTAAAAATGGTTGATATTGTAAGAGATAACTAAGTACTATGCATTGGTTAGTTCTGTGTATGCTGCACTTTGATATTTATAAAATGGATTGCCTATGATGTTGAAATATGGCCAATGTCATAACTCTGTAAATTTGAAAAATCATATACAGCATAACATTTCACGCAAATAAAAGAGATTACACACGAAATGCGCAGACAACTAATTCCAAAATCTACCAATTCCACTATTGCACAATCTGCACCCATGCTCTAGTATTCAAAAATCAATTTGAATGGATTGAAAATATCTGCTTAGCCATTAGGTAAATCTAGATAATTACACAATTTACAGCCTTGGACAGCTACTATACTATATTCTAAATACAGCCAAAATAGTACATGCTATGAGATAGATCTTGCCCTTTACAGTATATGCATCCACGTAGATATCTACAAATAATTGATTTCAATTTGTACTATATTGAAAATACGAATAGATCCCACCCTTTATAAAACCTACTGTGCTATATTCAAAATACAGTCAACATGACTTTCATATGTGCACGATGCATCTATTAAAGCAATGTTTTCAGATTACAAGTCCTATCGGTTCTTTAAGCCCATCTACAATAATAAAAAATAATTTCAGATACCCTTAATGACTTTAAGCAGAAGTAGTCTATCAATTATATTTAAAGAAAAAATAGTAAACCAGTTCAATTTTTGCACAACACATTACCGATAAAAGCATTTCTAACAGTAGGTAGCTTTGCTCTCCTTGCTCGGGATTGGGAATTGTGCCCTGCAAATTTAGGATGAACTATTAACTTATTGAGGCAGAGTTATACTAGTAAAATAATTAACAATGGTACCTTATTCATTATTTTCAACTGTGGGAACTGATCTTCCTCTAGGGGTTCTGCCCCTACCATTTGCTTGATCACTGGTCCTCCTTGACCCCTTTCAACTTCACTTATTATAGCCGAACGTGTCACATTAACTACATATTACTGTCTGTTCATCTCCTTTTCTTTTCTTTGGAGTTACTTCCTCTCCCATACTCTTTCTCCTTTGAGTCTTAGGATATCCTACAGACTTCTTCTTCACTGGTGGTAGGACAATGTAGCCATCTACTATTTCATCCCAAAGCTCCTTGTCCGGAAGACTATGTATGATAGGTTCATAAGTATCTCTATATCTTTCCACTGAGAAAAAATGAGAACAGTAGTCTTCGAGGACTTCTCTAAGCAATCCAACAATAACTGCAAGAGCGTGTATGCAAGGAATCCTGTCGAGTTGCCATTGTCTACGGGTGCATTCCCGCTTATCGAAAAACACTGTGCGTTGAGTATACTTCCATGTGACTTCAAACTCAAATTCAAAACATCGCATTACTTGAGGTTTCCTTGCATTTATCATCAAGGGCTCTAGAATTTTGACAACTCTAGGTACCACTTTGAGAATCCATTTAGCGCTTTTCTCCCTCCTCTTGTGGAACACCTTTACCATCATCCTTCTTAACTCTTCAAAACATTCACATATTGGCATTGTCGTTGGCTGTATGATAAACCTATTCCATGCTTCCGCAGCAATGTTATCAATATGATTTGATGGTACCTCATTGTTGAACCATGCTTTACACCAAAACCTACCATGTATTTTGTTTATCCAATCATGTGTTTTTTTGTTGTATTGGCTAATCTCATTCATGTTCCGCTTAAAGTCTACACACGTATATGCCCTTGCTGCCACCCAAAAATTTATTGCTAACTGGTCTCCTTTACCAAAACATTTAGTCTTTAGATTTTTGACCAAGTGTCTCATACAAAAATATTGCTTGCACATTGGAAAAATACGTTGAATAGCTTCCTGCAGTCCCTTTTGTCTGTCAGACATGATTGTGTAAGAACGGGCCCAATCACTCTAAGCAAACTCTCTAAGAACCAGGACCAAGTGGAGAAGCGTTCAACATCTATAATCCCCCATGCAAGTGGAATGATACCATGATCTCCGTCCAATATAACTTCAGATAGGATAATCCCACCATAAGTACCTTTCAAAAATGCACCGTCTAATCCTATGAATGGCCGGCACCCCCTATGAACTGCTTCCTTGAATGCATTCAAGGATACAAACATCCTTTCAAATAATCCATCGGTGGTAACGCTATACTCAACTATGGAACCTGGGTTACATCTCATTAACGTCATGCAGTATGATGGAATCAACTCATATGACTTATCAAAGGAACCAAAACTTTATCTATTGTCTTCTTTGTTCCTTGCCATAGTTTATGATAATTGACGCTGAGGCCATATTCTTCTTGAAAGGTTTGACGAATTGTGCTAAGTCTTGGCTTCTTTTTACCAATCATCTTGCTTAAAATCTTCTCTGCAACCCAATTGTGTGATGCTGTCTTTTCTCCATTACCTTGAAAAGCAGAACATTTGCGTTGATTATTCATAGTCCTTATACGCATTCCAACACCGTCGTTTTCACATTTGGCATAAACCCTCCATAGATAATCCTTCACTTTGCACTTCACGGTGACCTTCTTACGCTCATTCCGTACATATACCAAGTCAAAGTGGTTACGAATCGCAAACTCAACAAGTGCTCTTCTTAGTAAGGCAATATTTGAAAAAATTATGTCAACCGACAGTTGTGGGTTGGCCAAATTGTCCTCTCGAAATGTCATGACACATTTCGATTTATCTGCACCTTTTATCTTCATCACATGACTCATCAGAATCAAACGCCGAGTCATTTCCCCCCTCATTTAGTGGTTCTTCCATATTCTCTTCTGTCTGGGGATCTCTTTGTTGGAAATATATGGAAAATAAGCAAAATCTATGTTTTGATGATTAACAAATCAATTTGAGTAAGTCTTGGTTACTAACATGTTTGTGGAAGTGATTAAAGGTTATACATTTGAAGAAAATGAAGCATGGCAGGTTAAGTCGATTTCCAAGTCGACTCAGGCATCGACTTAAGGCCAAGTCGATCCCCAAGTTGACTCCAGCATCGACTTGGAGGCGTCGTTTCCTTCCAGAGTTGAAAACGGGGAGCAGAGGCACCGAAGTCGCAAAAGAAGTCGACTCCGCATGCGACTTGGGCGAAGTCGCAGACCAAGTCGACTCCAGCTTCGACTTCGAAATGACGATTCCTTCCAGAGTTGAAGTCAAGACTCCGAAGTGCTGAAGTCGCACCCCAAGTCGATTCCACTTGCGACTTGAGGTGAAGTCGCAGACCAAGTCGACTCCGGTAGCGGCTTGGAGGCGTCGTTTTCTGTCCAGAGTTGAAACCGAGAACTGGGGGCACCGAAGTCGCAGACCAAGTCGACTCCGACATCGACTTCGATCGGACAGAGGAGAAATTTCAGAAGAAAAATTGGGATTAGATCGACTTCAAGGCAGACTTGAGTGAAGTTGAAGATCAAGTCAACTTAGATGCTCAAATTGGAACACATGAAGACTAATCCAAGTTCAAAGAAAGCAAGATGCATAAACTAAACCATTCAAATCAAGAATATTCAGATTCAAGACTCAAGGACTCAAGGCTTGAAAATCATGGAGCTAAAGGGAAAACAAGCTAGGATGAAAACACAATGGTCCAAAGAGAAATAAATCAAGCAAGAACAATAAAAGGCATGAAGAAGTCCAAGCAAACAAATTATTCCAAGGATCTCAAGTTCGTCAAAGCAAACCTGCCGAGGTGAAGTCTCACCCGAAGTCGACTCCACCTGCGACTTGGGCAAGTCGAAGACCAAGTCGACCCAGTCTGGAACTTGAAGATATGGCGAACTAGTGAAGTCGCACCCGAAGTCGACTCCATCTGCGACTTGGGCAAAGTCGCACCCGAAGTCGACTCCGCCTGCGACTTGGGTTGCAACGGTCGGAAATTATTCGAACGTTGGCGCATTAAATGCGCACCACCTACCTTCAAACGTTCGGATTCCCTCCACAATTATAAAAGGCATTCAATATGAACGAGGAGGGTAGCTGAGAATCATTGAATGTGCATAACTCCCATCCTTAAGAGCCTTAAGTGATCAAGCCAACATCTTGAAGAAGAACTTTGCTTCAAACTGCTAGGAGCTACCTGCTGATTCTTTAAAGCCAACATTACAAGTTCTTCTCTGCGCCGAAACTACCTCTACACAACAGTAACGTGTAGAAACTCTCTTTTATTCTTATTTGTGTATTGAACTTGTTTTAGCTTGGGTAGCTAAGAACAAGTGTGAGCAAAGTAGTATGTGATTAGAGTGGAACTCGTCACCTACTTGTCCTGTGCATTGTTAATGCCCCCTAGAGCTAGAATCTAGAAGAGAGCGGAGGCTCTGGTTGTATATGCCCCCTAGAGCTAGAATCTAGAAGAGAGTGGAGACTCTAATTGTATTCGCGAAATACATAGTGGAACCCAAGTCACAAGGGGTGTGAGCTTGGAAGAATGGAGTAGGGAGGTTGCCCGAACCACTATAAAATCTTGTGTGTTGATTTACATTTCTGCTCTCTACATTATATTGCTTTCCATTTCGTTTCTTCATAAAGGGGACTAGATTAATCCGGGGTAAAGTTTCTGTTTAAGTTGTAAATTTTTAAATACCCAATTCACCCCTCCCCTCTTGGGTAATTGTCATTAACTCGGGACCAACACTCTTGAAAGCTCCCCTTCAGTAGAGTGTCTGACATTATACTCTGCAAATCACCATGCAAAAATGAGCAACTCAGTATATTGAATTTAGGCAATTGTAAGGATATAGACTCAATAACTGTAACTCAAATGTAGCCATGAGAGGTAAGTTCACCTTCACCAACTCCCCTAGCTCCCCCTTTGTTAGGTACTTCCAAATCTTTCCTATTTTGCTCAAAATCTTCATCTATGTGCACATTTGTTTCTTACTTACCTCCACTAACTCACCTGAGTCAGATGTCAAGTCACGGTTCTTCAATATACTCTTCCACTTTGGGTTGGGCTGAAGCCTCATCCTAAGTGAAATATATGTTGTAGTGTTTTGAAGAAAAATCATCAAAAGCTGTGCACAGTATAATAGAGAGTGTTAATCAAATATGATGCCAATAATAACAAATGTAAGATAAACATGCTGGTCAAATGAGACTCACCTTCAGCTACAATCATAGATCCCTCTATGTTCACCTTACGAAAGTCATCGCCATTACGAGCATTATTTGAATCTTAGTTGAGTTCCAATAACTCATCAACAAATAACTCGTCATTGACAATATCTTCATCACACACTTCTTTCTCTGGAATAGATCTCTACAAACCATCTACTTCTTCATTTCTAACCTCATGCATGTCTTCTATCGATTTATATAACAACATGAGTGGAAGTGTAATATTATTAGATTCTATTGATTTATATAACAACATAAGAAATTGTAAAATTATGACAGATTCAAAGTTTTACCTCTGATGGGTAGATTTTAGGTATTAAGCTTTCTTATACAGATTTTCTTCACAACTTTGGATCTATGTCTTCTTTGTTGGTTGGGTTTTCTTTTATGTGTCGTACTTGAGATGGACACATATATCGGGATCTCCTTTATTCTTCTCCAATTTGGTAAAGAGGTGTACTTGTGAAACATGTCCATTAAATCACCGTCTGTTTTTAACTTCCCCACTCTAACAAATAGCTCAACTTCAGAAATCTTGTAGCTCAACTCAATCTTCTAATGTGGTAATTTTGCTATAATTGCTATTGTGTCTGGGAGATCCAGCAAACAATACCTCTCCGTGCATACAACCTCATAATGTACCAGACCACCAATATACTTCACAACTTTCTTAATAAAACCTTTGTGCAACCCCCCACCATAATGACAAGCTAATCTCACTGTGCCAACTTCCATGATTATACCTACATAGCAAAAATCCAATTAGTCAAAAGCTATATTAAGACTACCACATCAAAGAGAGACTTCATAAAGTATAAACTGAAAAGTCAACTACATGAATATTACAATGGTATAATATTTTCACTGGAATAACTAAATCCACCTACAGAAATGGAATAATTTATCCACTGTGGTCCCTACTCTTAGCAAAGGGATTCGTTTTTTGCAACTCCCGTAGGCAAGTGGTTCTCTTATCTCCTTTGGAGTTCCTCTCGAATACGACAACTCACTTTAACCTACACTTCTATATTCAACATTATTTCGAACTACCACAATCTCTGTTAGCAATTATAGTAGGCCCCACATGTTTCAATGCACTACCTTAAAAAAAGCATGTCGGGGCCCCATGAAAGGGAAATCACTGCATAGTTGTTCTCATAGAGGCAACTAACATACAAACTGTGGGATAAATCGTTACCCATTCAAATAAGACTAAAATATCATTGCCTATTCAAACCGGGGCATAACAGCATCATTAATTCCAATAGGGGTGAGCAAAATTGCAATGATGTTCAACAATCATGCATCATAATCAAATAAACGGTAACATGCAATTTAGGGAAGATACAAAGATGACAAACCTAAACAGTTGCGAAGATGGTGAAATTTGAAAGCATTCAAACAGCTTCGACCAAATCACAGCTTCAACCCAAGCTTTCCCACACAGCAAACCAGCTGAATAATTCCACCCAAATCCCAGTTTTCCTACATAACAAACCGGCAGCAGAAATCGCACACAGCAAAGAGGAGAAAATAGCGGAGATAGGGTGACGAAACGAGTTTGAGAAAACGACTCATGCCCTAAATCGAAGGGTACTTTTGGAAATGACATAATGCACTAACGTCGCACTATTTGCAATTTGACGACAACCATTAACGTGGGGGTCATGTTCAAATTTTGTAAAACTATGTGGGGGTAATATGGAATATTTGAAACTATGTGGGTATATGTGCAATTTCAGTCAAATTATGTTGGTATATATGAAATTTACCCTTATATTTTTAACAACATTAACATATACATACATATTTTCACTTATAAAAATAAAAATCTTAGAAATTTATATTCCATTTATTCCAAATGTCCCATTATGCCATTTATTATCATTCAAAATTTAAATAATTTAAACAAGTTAAATTATTTAGTAAAAGCATTGTAACCAAAATTAGTGATCGTAACCCATAATTCCTAACAATAAGATAATAATAATAATATAATTTTTAAAATACATTTATTAAATCTTCCTAATAATAGGTAAATTAAGCAAGCTTGTGGCATAATTGAGTTAAATTTTTTTTTATTTAGAACCTATTGTACGCATTAGGTATAAAATTGAGAACTTATCTCAGATGGTAGCCAAAGTGGTTGCATTCCATGTTGTATATTTTACCTATCATATGTTCTTATTTTCTTTATTTTAGATGGTTTTTTTATACCATTCTCATCAAGTCATTAATTTATAATCAATTTATTTAAATAATTTATTTTAATACCATTAATTAATTTCAATGAATTATTAATAATTGATTATTTTTCCTAACAAAATAATTAATTAATTTTAATACGATTTTAGATATTTTGATGCTAATAAGTATTTTTTGAATGTTAACTCATTTTAATTTCACTATTTAAAAATATTCTCATGATAGTAAGTATTTTCCATTTATACAAATATACATCTTTATTTTATTATTTATCAATCACATTTCGCAATGAGATAGATTCCGTTGCCATTTACGCCACTAATAGAGACGAACTCTCATTAGATTGCAAATGCATCTCATCAATTGCAACGAAAATCTATTCGTTGTAAATTTCGGTTGCAATTGTACATTTTAGCAACCAATGTTTGCAACAATTAATGTTTCGTTGCAATTTACAGATAAAGTACTGGCAATAGGAAAGAAGCTCCATTTGGTTGCAATGGTGCACACCAATTGCAACGAAAATTTTTTGGTTGCAATTGCTGAATTTTGTTGTCCCTATGTAACAAATAACATACGTAATAACAGTCGGATGGTGATGGAATAGACATGCAGCATAGGGCTGAAATGTTCAAGGGTATGTTCGTTAATAATTAAGTGTGGTAACCATGGTTTTTTCATGGGATTTAGTTTCTCAAGGTCAATTATTATTCCGTCAATTACACTAGTTTTTCCACTTTTATCCCTGCATTCAAATCATTTTCCTTACCAACTATATACAACAAACCTTTTTATTATAACTATACCCCTATCATTTCCTATCGATCACACATTTCTTAAAATATTCTCTTTTTTATTTCTCACCATTTCCCATAATTCCACAATTTTACACATTACCAAACATCTCCTAAATGTTGTAGGTACTAGAGTAACTTCTGACATGTTATGAATATGATAGGAGTTATGGTCAAATGTTGGAGGTATGAGCGGAATTTTCCTTTGATTTTTAAAAATAAAAAATTTAAAAATCTTCAAAAATAGGAAAACTTGATACACATGCTAAACATATTTAAATTAATATTTGTATAAAAAATATTTTAAAAATAAAAAAGAGTTAAATGCACCCCAAGTGTACTGAAGTTAAGTATACCTATGTGTAAGGAATCAAGTTCCCATGAAGAATTGATGGAGAAATGTGAACCTAAATCCCTCTCTTGCAAAACAAGGTAACGTTGGCATGCTCGACAGCGGAAATGCAAATATTTTTCAAATATTCGGTGACATGCACGCGGGTAGAGAAAGACAAAAATAGGAGAATTTTTTAAGGGATAATTTCAAATATACCCATTACATTTGCCTTTAATTACAAAGATATTTACTAAGTTTGTAAACTTTCACATATACCCACTAAGTATGAGTAAAATTTCATCCATACTCATTCCATCGGTAATAATTAAAAATCGTCATTATCCATCATATGAAATGTCTAAAATGCCCCTTATTATTTAATAATAATAGTCATTTAACTATAATAAAAGTTGAACAATATAATAGAAACACACCTACTGTGAGAGAAAAAATAGACAAATGAGTTTTAACGGTCTAGATATTGCAAAATTATAATAAATGTTAGATTAATCAAGGGTATTTTGGAATTTTAAAATTATGAAACGTTTATAACTGTCATAATGGGTATATTTAAAATTTTACTCATACTTAGTAGTTATATGTGAAAATTTTCAAACTTAGTGAGTATATTTATAATTAAGGGCAAATACATTAGGTATATTTGAAATTAGCACATTTTTTAAGGAGGTTGCATCCACTTCCTATGCACCGGCAGTTCGGGAGGAAATGAGAAGAGCCCATTGATGGCCCTTTTACAAATTAATTCATGGCGACAGAGCAAATAACGAGCCAATCTTTTTTCAAAATTATCTTCCGTGCCTCTCACTCGGATCGTCTTCTGCCTGAAGGCCCAAACCCTCTTGCGGTAACCGAATTCCTTTCTCATAAGAACTCTAGCATCAAATACCAATCCATGCACCGCGTCCATCATTGGTGCCACCATCTTCTCCAACAAAGAGACAACAGTTAGATCCAGGCCCAAATCTCCATGTGTTTCTTGCCGTCCCTCTCGTAGAAAAGCTCGGATCCAATTTTTTCTCACAGTTCCAGTGCTTCGAGGCGAGCATTTAGCCCAAAGTAGCAGTGGGAACAAGGTCAGGTTAACTCAGGGTGGGATAAACACAACTTTAACTGATTGTATAAAATCTCAATCTAGTCTTACTTTCAATCCTATTTTTCACTCTTTAACTCAACTCCATTTAATCATATAGAAATTGGTTTGGTTCGAGTTAAAAAATAAGTTAATAAATATATAATATTAAAAAATATTAGCTTATTTAAATTTATTTTAAAATATAAATTCATATAAAAGAATAAAAATTAATATTTTTATATGAATACTTTCTAATTTATAACTTATATAATGATATAATTGCTAAATAATCTTATTTTAAAGTATTAATGTTTAGATAATTTTATTTATTATATGCTAACATAAAATTACTTATTAACAATTTATTATATTGTATATTAATATATAAAATTGGGTTTTATTGACAACCATTCAAAAGAAATTTGAAATGTGGCCGGTTAAATCGGGTTATAAAATTAATTTTTTTAAAATGTATCCGGTTGAGGTAGTTAGATTCCGGTTAAAACCAACCCAGTTTACGCCCCTACCCGCAGAGGCCCTGCAGCTGCCCTCCGGCATGGCAGGGATGGCCCCGATCCGACGGTCGTCCAGGCGGATGGAGCGGTACCAGTGGTGAGGGATGATCCTCTGTCAGCCCCGCGAGCGGTGGTTCTTTGGATGCGAAGGCGTCCCAGCGGCAGAAACGGGCCACCGATTCGTCGCTCGACCAGATTATGAAATCGTCGATGTCGGAGAGACGGAAGGGCCGGAGAGAGATTTGGCCCTGGCCCGTCCCTACAATTGCTATTCATCTCCGTGTTTTAGCCCTCTTGCGAGATGCCGCTGATGATGAATGGATGGTCCGAATCTGTTCTGTTGTTTTAATTAAAACAGGGACCCAAGCAGGAATGCAGGATGGACGATGATGCACTGGCGTCAATGGTCGCTGTTTAATTTAAATATATACTTACAACTCTGCTCTTTGGGCGGCAGCCCAAGTGGTAAACATCGTTGGCAGCAACGCAGCGACCCAGGTTCAAATGCTGGCTCTGCTGTGCGAAAAGTGGCGGCAGCATTGTCCTCTTTATTGTGGGAGCATCGGTGCAAAAGTGATGGCAGCTGTCGAGTGACTACCGATGAAGAATCTTAAGATGATGTAAATTCTCTTAAAAAATCTGTTTATCTAGGGTATGTTTGGTTGGAGGTAAAACTTTTAATGAAAAGTTTTTGGAGTAGAAGTTGTTAAATCAATAGAAAGTGATGTGATATAATATGAGTAATGATGAGGAGTAAAGAGAATAAAGTTAAAATAAATAGGTTAATTGTATGGGTAGTTGTGTAGAAATGATTGAAAAGTAGGATAGTTTGTATAGAAAAATGTGAAAAAATAATTAAAAAATAAAATAATTATGGAGAGTGAAAAGTTTTAGATTGAAAAGTTTTAGTTGACACTTTTTTACCTTAAACAAACACACCCCTAGACTCTAGAGATAAGTTTTTCTTTTCTTTCTTTCTTTTTTTTTTTATATATGAAAGACTCTGGAGATAAGTTGACCACTATGGTTGCAAAAAAAGGTTCAATTGCATAACTGGAAAGCTCAGGGATTCATTTGAAAAAAGGCCCTTCTGCAAATGACCCTCTTTTGAGAATTTCCTGTGCACAAATTTCCCCGCAAATAGCATTTTCCCCCACTCTTAATACAATGTCTTCATTTCTTACATTTATGTATGAATTTTTAAGTTGATTATTAATTTCAGATTTCATTATGCCTATAACAGTTTAAAAATTTACAATTGTAACCCTCATAGGTTAAATCGTACTTTTGTAAAAAAAAAAACAAATTGAAATGGTATTCTAACAGGGACATACTTTTAATTTAATGCAAATTTGATATGCGTATTTGCAATTTTAAAAACTTAAGGATATAAATGCAATATTTGTTAAACTTTGAGTCATATTTGCAAAAATCTCTTCATAAAAAGCCCTTATGCAAATTTCCCCATAAATACTGCTGGTACGTCTCAATTTCTATTGCCCTTTATCGGGATCTCATCATATGCAATCGGTAGCTTTTTATATTTTAAAAATATCTTATTAAAATCTAATCATTTAGAGTATAAATTGATATAATTATTTGATGGGAAAACTTATGTTATAAAAAGTATGATGTATTTGAAGAGTTAGTAAGTAACAGCTAAAATTTTGGCATCTTCTATACGCATTTTCAAAATGTGAGATTTTTAAAAATTATGATTAAATACAAACGACTTTAAGTGCTAACTGGTTTTAATGTAATTCATATTTTTAAAAATACAAAAAGTAACCGGTTGTATAAGATGATAACCATTGTCTAGATATAGGATATAGATTAAATAACATTACCAAATGCGTTATCGAATGGGGCTTGACTCAATTTACAAATTGAGATTCATTCTCCGCAGCCTAATTTTTAATTTACCCAACTCCAATCCCTTGATTGCTCCCCTCAGTTAAGCATGAATGATGACTTTGAGGAGGCTCAATAGATGCTTGTTACAACTAAGGAAGATATATTAATATTAGCAACTAAATAGGCGATGATACTCTGCTTTTATCTTCTCTTACATGACTGTTGCACCTAAAAATTTCGATTTTTGAATGAAGTGAATTGGCATAATCTAGATTCACCTAGTAACTAACAACAAACAAATAAACATATCTGATTGATCGATTGATTTCAGTAGGTAGTTGAACCATTTTGCCATATACCCAAAGTTGTAATCTTGAAAGTGAGACCTTTGCTTGATTTCATAACTTTAAAAGATGGTTCCTGCTAGGGTGGGAATCAGGACGGGTCATACCGGGTCGAGATATGTCCAACGCTGACCATAATTTTTAAAAATTGAGTTTGACCACTTTTTTTATATCGAGTCCGGATGAGGTCGGTTTGACCCTTATTTTTTTTAATAGGTTCTGGAACAAACTTCGAGTTGATAATGAGCCGGTTTTTTGGATAGCGAGTCGGGTAATAAGATAATTTTAAGAATTTATATACCTCTCAAACACAAGTATACATCTATACTAAATTTAAATATTATATACTTCAATATTTTACCAATTATTAAAAAATACATAATTAAGAAAACAAAACATTTGAAAATATAGTATAAATTTATTAAAATAGGTTAACATACAATTACACACAAGGGTTATATATATACAAATTCTTTTTATTGATTGTTATATTGTTTTCTGGATAAATTGATTTTTCTATTGTTAATAAAGTTGTTTATAAAAAAGTGAGAATTTTGAAAAAAAAAATAATAATATTTAAACAGAAGCTTATAATTTGTAAAAAATTAATATATGCGGGCGGGTCAGACTCTTCGGGTCAAGATATGGTCGACCTAACCCGACCCTATTTTTAAATTCGGATCAAAATTTCTGACTCATTCCTATACCTAGTAAAAAATATATCAGTTTTACCCAGTTAAAAACGAGTCGAGTCAAAGCTGGGTCACGGGTCAATCCGTCCCACTTCCCATCCCTAGTTCATGCAAGGATCATATACTTCCCCATTGCTGCATCATGCGTGTGATAATAAATTTCTACAGACTGGGGCATCAGAGGTTCCCAAATCCAAGAGATTTCTCCGTCCTATAACACAAAGTAATCCCTTGAGAAGATGATAAGGAAATATTATTTTTCAATATGAGATTACAGCCACTCAATGCGCATGTGTAGCAACCCAGTCAAGAAGATTCATTGGCTTCTTCTCTACATGCCTTGGAGTAACAAGAGAAATTATCCAATTCCAATGCCAACGCATCTTTCTATAAACATGAAGACAACAAAAGTACAAGAATAGTCTCTGAATACTCACCATTAAGAACAACAACTACTTGGGGGAAATGAAATCCACTGGGGAGATATAAACATGAGTTACTAACTATCCTCAACATCTGAGCATTCTTGCAGATGGAGTGCCAATTCAAGGTCGGACACCACATCACCCATTGTTGGCCGATCATCCTTGAAGTCAGCCAAGCACTTCAGAGCAGTCTCCATGAACTTCCTAAAACAAGTTGGTTTGATCATCCCTCTAAGATGGGGATCCATTATATCTTCCAGCCCGTCAGTATTGCAGTAATACAACGTGTCATTATGGTAATACACCATGTGCTTATTCCTTGGCTGTAAAAAATCATAAGTCGGGCGTGCGCAGAGGACTTCAAATAGCACAAATCCAAATGAATACACATCTTCCTTCTTAAACTTCTCAACTGCATCCTGCCTGGTGTCCCTTCTCGACCGTCTGATATTAGATAGCTTGGAAACCCACTTATAATCGAGGAAGATGTTGCTTGTTCGAACACCTCCACGGACTATAGCTTGACTGGTGGCCTCCACATGGAGGTAGTGTAGGCCACGAGCTGCCCCAATGCAAATCTCCAGTCTCTGCTTCCAAAGGAGAGGAGGCTCGTGTGACTTGTATAAATGGTCACGGAGGTTCCCGTGTGCCATATATTCATAGATAAGGATCGTCTTCGACTTCCCTACACAGCAACCAATGAGGGAGACTAGGTGGGTGTGGCGTAGATTAAACAAGATCTGTATCTCATCTTTGTACTTTTTGAATTTCAATGGATTTGCATGCTTGACTACAACATGGGTACCCTCAACGACTCCCCTATAGACCTTACCAAACACACCTTGCCCAATGCAAAGGACCTCGTCGAAGTCATTAGTGGCCTTTCGAACCTCTGCAAAGGTGAAGAGCTTACAGTTGAAGCCCTTTTGCATTTGAAGTGCGAATTCAAGGTCCCACAGCACATTCTTCATTGTTGGCCGATCAACTCCAGTGTCAGCTAAGCATTGCAAGGTAGTCTGCTCAAAAACCTTAAAGCACTCTGGTGTTATCTCTCCTTTTAGATTGGGATCGATGATCTCTTCCAATATGCCAATGCCCCCCTTGACTGAGCTCACCTGATTTCTAGACTGTAGTATTTCGGATGGTTTGCTCCTGCAGAGGACTTCGAAGAGCACGATCCCAAATGAATATACATCTGACTTTTCTGTTAGGTGCTGTCGACGGAAGTATTCGGGATCTGTATGTCCAATGGTGCCCTTGACCTTTCCATCCTGCATAGAGTCCTTATTCCATCTTTTGAAACCTGAAAGCTTAGGAACAAGATTTTCATCAAGGAGGATATTAGCTGTGTTAACATCTCCATGGATGATAACTTCGCTACTAGCCTCGTGATGAAGGTAGCTCAAGGCACGAGCCACTCCACTGCAAATACGGAGTCTCATCATCCAAGTAAGGGGCTGGTTTTTAGAATTGTAAAGTTGCCGTTCAAGGTTCTGAAGCTTCATGTAATTTATTTTCGAGAACTTATCATCGTAATCAATTGAGAAAAAAAGGTTGCGATGGTGTAGCCTCGAGAGAATCATAATCTCTATTCGTTCTGCCATATCCGTTCGGCCTACGCTTGCAATTTTGGGCTTTTGGTGCGTTGAAGTTGAGGATTTCACATCTGCGGCACTTTCCTGCAAATGTAATGCAAATTCAAGGTTTTGCATGACATCTTCCATTGTTGGTCGATATCTCCAATCATCATCCAAGCACTTGATAGCCGTCTTTGCAAAAATTTTTAAGCACTTTGGTGTTGTCTTTCCTTTTAGATGGGGGTCTATCATCTCTTCTAGCTTCTCAATCCTTCGGCACGATAAGTCCGACCTAACTGACTTGATCAGATTCCGTAGCAACCCAGAGTCGTTCAGGGGGCGCGCGAAGAGGACTTCCAACAATACTACTCCAAATAAGTACAGGTCTGATTTTTCCTCTGTGGTAACTACGAAGGACTGTTTGAAATCTGTAATCTTGGCATCCCAGTTTGAGTCGAGGAGGATGTGGCTTGTTGACACATCTCGATGGCCAATGCTATAACTGTTATCCTCATTGTTCAGGTATTGAAGGCAACGAGCGGTCCCAATGCAGATTTCAAGCCTGAGATTCCAAGGGAGGGGATGCATTTGTGCACCAAAGAGATGTTCGTGAAGGGTCCCACGTGCCATGTAGTCGTAAACAATAATCTCCTTCTCGTCTTCCACACAATAACCAATGAGGGCGACAAGGTGACGGTGGCATAATTTGGAAAGCATCTCAATCTCTGTTCTGAACATAGAAAATGTCTGTTGACACGAATATTCCATACACTTGATGGCAACTTCCTTCTCAGGTTCTCCTCCACCATCAATGAATCCCTTATAGACCTTACCATAACGGCCAGCTCCAATCTTGAGATCCTCGTCAAAGTCGTTAGTCGCGTTCCTCATCTCTGTAAGGGTGAACATTCGGCAGAGGCCTGAATCGACCAAATGTCTGATCTCTGAATCGATGAAGCTGGTAGTATGGGCATCCTTCTGTTGTTTCCAGCGACGAAGAGCAAAAGGGAAACAAGAAGGGACAACCATGTTGTGCAACACCACCGACTATAACTGCCCTTGCTACTTACAACACCAGTCCCAAGCACGCATGGATCGATCCTTGATCAAGGATGGTCTTAGGCTATAGAGTTCAAATTTTCGGGGGCTTCTTTCACAGGAAGACGTTGTCTTAGAGAAAATCGACTAGGCGATGAAATAACATATCGGACGTGACGGGGCAATTGCCATAAAGCAAGATAATCTTCCGTAAGAAGGGGAAGATGAAATAACATATCGAATGCGAGGAGGAATATCGCAATAAAACGGAGAAAATATTCTATAAGAGGGGAAGAGAAAGAGGATTCAGAGAGAGATACCTCAAAGAAAAAGAAGATTTGCAATTGAGGAGGGAGGCACTGGCTCGGAAATTGGGTAAGCCGGTTCACTGCTTCGATTGGATAAGGATGCAGTGTGAAAGAGGTGTTGTTATGCGCCGGGAGGGACTCTACGGGGAGAAGTAGGCCTTTGGGGTCTGCACGATCAGAAGAGAAGTGCAGCGGCTTGTGAAAGAAAATGGTGGCGCTGCTTCGTAGAAGAACCAGGAAGAATTGACAGGAGAAAAGTAAACCCACATGCCCCTCCCGCAGGGCTATGTAAAATTTTTTAAAGAGGGTAATCGGCATGCTCGACAGTCGACAGCGGAGCGGAAAAGCAAATATTTTATAAATGCTCGGCGACGTGCACAGGGGAAGGAAAAGACCAAAAGCAGGATAATTTTTTAAAGAGACTTGACCTGCTGCGTTCCGGGTAAAGCAAAGGAATTCTGCATAACAAGAGCCGTCCGATCATCGATAGCCCTTTTACAAATTAATTCGCGGCGACAGAGCAAATACCAAGCCAAACTTTTTTCAAAATTATCTTCCGCGCCTCTCGACCGAGTCATCTTCTGCCTAAACGCCCGAACCTTTTGTAACCGAATTCCTTTACCGCAAGAACTCCAGCACCAATCCATGCACCGCGTCCATTGTTAGTGCCACCATCTTCTCCGACAAAGAGACAACAGTTAGTTCCTGCCCAGATCTCCATCTGTTTTTTGCCGTCTCTCTCGTAAAAAGAGCCCTGATCCAATCTTTTCTCTATCTTCTTACGCTCTCTGTGCCACATCTACAGATACTGCCTAAGTTTACTGACCTTCCAGATCTCTAAATCATCGAAAATTCAGTAGTTGGGTACTAATCATGGTGTATTGCAGCATAACAAGGATAAAAAGGACATAACTAGTATAGTTAAGTGATAAAATAGTTAGAATATAGGAATAAAAATAGAAACAATATTGTTAAAATTGGTAAACTAATTGAAACATATGGGAAACGATTTTGCCTTTCCTCTTTTGCTGTTAACATTACCAAATGTCCTCATAATATAATACGGTAAAGAAGTAATAAGCATGTAGATGTGAAAATAGAAAAAGTTAGTCGTGGTAGTTAAGATGTAAAATATTATTTAGAAAATATGTGGAATGAAGTAGAGATGGGAAACCGTATTCTCATCTAAGCTTGTTTTCAAAGGAAGCCTTAACTTTACTGGTTACCCTGCTAGCACCGAAGGCTATACATATGGGTTTGAAGGTCAATATTGTAGAAATAATTGAAATTTAAGATAATTGTATAGGAAGATATGAAAAAATTATTAAAAATATAATAATTATTGAGAATAAAAAATTTTAAATTGAAAAGTTTTAGTTTGAAAAGTTTTTGAGTTCAACAGACATGCTGTCTCTCTTACACTTGAGATACCCTAATAACTACATGAAAACTCTTTAAGTCTCTCTCTGCTCCTCTCGAAGGCTCATCCCTAACTGATATATTACATAGGATTCACATTTGAAGAGAGAGGCATTGGCTCGGAATTGGATAATCTTGCTCACCGCAATTATATACAGCTGCCATATTAACATGTTGCTTCTCCCTTTTATTATTATTTTTTTTGTTAAATATACATGGAACTATCCACGTATATCAGCGTTGATTAAAGTACATCTGCCCATGTATCATATGTACCGTCCATGCCAGCGCCAGTCTTCTTGTTTTTGTTTTTTTACGGTAAATTCAAATATTAATAAATTAAATCATAACTGCCTATATTCACACTTATATATTATGAATTTTTTTATTAATATATATACAATTTCTCACAAAATGCACCTTTTGGAATTTTAAAAAAAATTATTTTATTTTAATTAACTAATTCATATTTGAATAAAAAATCTCTTTTTAAAATTTTAGAGACATGTTTTTCAAAATTTTATTCCTTCGTTAATTTGGGGATATTAATTTAAGCTTTGCCTTAAAATTTCACCTTAATCGGAGTTGTGTACCTATTTTTATTTAATTATTAAAAAACAGAGATATATATGTCTCCACAAAATTCACCTACATCTCAAATGTGAATTTTGAAATTTTCATAATTATTCTAAATGATTCTTCATAACCTATAAAATTTTCATCTTGAAATAATAATTATAAACCAACTTGTGGTCTTTTGAAGCTAATTCATAGCATTAATTATGATAATAATATTTTTAATCATAATTTTCAAAATTCCACCGTTGATCATCTAAGTTACCTTATGATCAAGTTATATTTAAAATTTCATCTCAAAAAGCCTTATACACCTTAAGATATTAATTAACTAAATAATTATACAAAATAACAAAATATCCACTGGACGTCACTTATTTTTCATAATCTATTCTGTCTAGATTAAAAAGCATATAATTTAATACTTTCTATCAAATTCTCATGTCAATCCGAATTATACATGCTTAGATTTAATGAGAATAGTATGGATGAATATAAGCCCTTAATTAGGGCCCTAATTCGCTAAAAAATTTTCATTCATTTTTATTTTTCCATAAGGTCCATAAATTTAAACAGTTTCAATTTGTACAATTCGAAATTTTGAAATTTCTTTCCAAAAAATTTGTAAAAATTCATTTTCATATCTAATATTTAATTTTTGTCTCTACTCCCATTTTGTCTTTTTGTGGGAAGCTTTATTTTTCGTCTTTTTTGATTAAGTTAATCCAAAGTGATTAACTTATCACTTTATCTTAACCACATGGTTACTATTCACGTTCCACTATTCACATTTACTATTCATTTGAAATTATATTTCATAATTAATTATTTGATCCTTCAATTCTATATATTACGGAAATTATATATTTATTTCATATAAAAGTCAATATATTACCTAGGGTTCATGACCTTAGGGTTTCATATACGATCATAAAATTTAGGATTCCACATAGTGGTTGTTCACATCATATGACCGAAAATAAAAATGCATTCAAGTTCTTAGAAATGCAAAATAAAGCAAAGCATACCGAGTCTAAAATAAAGAAACTTGCACAGTTGAAGAGTCAATACATGTCACCTTTTATGAATCTAATACCAGGTCGAGAAAAGTTGTTTTTTCAGATGAAGAAGAAAACATTCTTGACATTTAGAAAACATCGATAGATAAAGAAATGGTAAGTGTAGAGCGAGTTCGAAATGAGCATGGTGGGTAAGCTTACTTTCTTTCTGAGACTTCAAGTAAAATAGACAAAAGAATGTATTTTTATCTCTCAAACAAAATATGTAAAGGAAATGTTGAAAAAGTTCAATATGGAAAATGTAAAGCACATGTCAACTCCTATGAGTGCAAGCATAAAAATGGATAAGGATGAATCAGGTAAACCAGTAGATCAAAAGTTATATAGGAGCATGATTGGTTCACTTTTGTATTTAACTGTCAGTCGACCTGATATTTTGTTTAGTGTTTGTATGTGTGCATATTTTCAGTCAAATCCAAAGGAATCACACATGAGTGCCGTTAAACGTATATTTAAATACCTTGTTGATTCACCCGCCTTGGGCCTTTGGTATCCTAGAGAATCCACTTTTACCTTAATTGGATATTCAGATGCAGATTTTGCAGGTTATAAAGTGGATAGAAAAAGTACAAGTGGTACTTGTCAATTTCTAGGTGGTATGATTATATCATGATACTCTACGAAGTAAAGCTGGTTGCATTATCAACTACAGAGGCTGAATATATTGGTTGTGCTAGTTGTTGTTCCCAAATTTTGTGGATGCAACAATAATTGTGTGATTATGGGTTGTCATACATAAAATTTCCAATTAGATGTGACAACACAAGTGCAATAAATTTGTCTAGAAACCCTGTACAATATTCACACACTAAACATATTGAGGTAAGACATCATTTTTTAAGGGATCATGTATCACAAAACGAAGTTTCTATTGAATTTATTCCCACAGAAGATCAACTTGCAGATATTTTTACAAAACCACTTCCCTCTAAAAAATTTCTTCACATAAGAAGGCAATTGGGTGTAATCAATCCTTTTTCATAACATATGCATTTATGTAAATTTTATCTATCTACTAATTTTAGTTTTATTTTTTAAATAAGGTTGTTTTTGTTAAAAAAATTCAAAATTCTCTCTCTCACCCCTCCCTCTTTCTACCATTTGCTCCATTATACAAAAACAATTCATCTCCCAAATTCATTCAATTCCATTCTGTATTCACTTTGATGGCTCGGAAAGGTAGCGCACAGGTTGGGAAAAAGCACTCTTATGAGGAAAAAGGAAAGCGAAAGGTGGATTCAACACCCTCGAATCCTCCATCCACTCGTCGACATGAAAGTTCCGGAATCCATATCAATGAGAATGCAAACCCTTCTCCAAAAGTTTCAAATTTTCGCCACCCATCTGATGAAGATACTTATGTGGGCAAAATTTTCACATCGAATATTTACCAAAAGTAAAAAAGTGAATTTTTTATGTTTTGGTAAAGAGCTGTTTGGATTTGTTCATTGGTTGAAAGAATACGGACTTCTTGAATTTCTGAAGAAAGACTTTCATATCTATTCGGATCTTGTGAAACACTTTTATTTCAATTTAGCACTGGAAGACACTACTTATACATCCTTTTCGAGAGGAATTGAAGTTAGTTTTATAGAAGAAGAGTTTGCTAGGTTTATGCTTTTGCCAACTCATGCCACTGGTTCATATGAAGATATTGATTTTGAAAAGGTTATTTTATATTTTACATAGAATGAGTCATTAAGTCAACAACAATGTAATTTTATAAACAAGGAATTTTCCAAATTGAATTATAAATTGCTATATTTGATTGTTGCACATTATTTTCTGCCTAAAGGGGGAAGATATGATATTGTTACACTTAATGATTTGAAATTAATATGGGCAATTGTGAAAAACAAGCTCTATAACATTGCTAGTGTGATTTTATTTTATATGCTGTTACAGAAAAAGAGAGCAAATAGAAGTTTCCCCTATGCTATGTATTTAACAAGGTTGTTTCAAAATTTCGACATTGATTTGAGAAAAGAAGCACCTATCAAACCAATAAGCAATGATGTAATAAATGAATCTACACTCAAGCATATGCGGTACACTCGTATTGGTGATGGTAAATGGATTGTGAATTCAGATATACATGCAACAGGGTCTCCTCCATAACAACAAAGGATTTTTGTTCCAATTGATGATCAGGATAATGGACTTAGTCAAAGACAAGATGGACATGATGGTTACTTGGGTGGTGACGGATATCATGGACATCAAGGTGGTTCTCCTAGAGATGCTAAATTTGAAAATGAGCTGATCCCACCTTCGCCTTTCCATGATAGTGCAATAGTAGAAGTCAAATTTTCAACTCAAAATCCTACTGACTCGCCTCACATTTCGCCTACCAATCCAACTCCTCAAGTGGGCACTGCTTCTTCTAAACCTGATTGTGCACCTCAATCTTCAGCAGGTATACCCCTTCAACCATATTCCGTCAATGTTGATTTCTCTTCTCTCCAATCCTTTTTAGAATCTAATTTTCAGCAGTTAAATTCTAGAATAGGAACCATTGAAACTAAACTAAAAACTTTAACCCATGATTTTCATGAGTTCAAGCATGAAACTGTAACCTTTTTTTCTCATACACAAGAAAGCATCACCACCGTTGCATCCACTATTGTTACTCCACACCAACGGTGAGAAATTCAATTTCAACAATGATGTAACAATTTGAATTTGCTATTGGCAGCTTGTGTGAGGATAGTAGACAGTTAGGTACTACTATAAGAGATTTAAGAGATAACACTGATAGAATATGTTTAACTGCTGGATTACCCGAACTGAATGATCTTCTTCAAGAGATTGCCAACAACAATCGTCGTCATGCTATGGGTTTGTCTCCTGAACTACCATCCAGATTGCACCCTCCTGGAAAAGAGCCATATGAGTTTAAAGTTCCACCCCATTTTTGAAGGTCCAAACCTTCCAAATCTAGCAAAACCAAGAATCAATCATCCAAATCCTCCAACTATTCATCATCTTATATTAATTTGTCGGATTCCTATGATGAGTAAGACTTAAGTTTAATGCAGGTGATTCTGATTCATATGATGCAGATAGACAAGTTTTTGTTTTTGGTGTTTTGGTGAACTTCAAATTTTTTTCTATTTTTTGTTAGCGAACAAATAATATTGGTAGACATTTATATGATTTATTTTTATCATAAACATGATATCATACATATTGTTGCATTTAGTTAAATTTATTCTCCAGTTTTGCATTTTAGTTTGATGTTTCAATAAGGCTATTTGATATTTATTCGTTTTTGCTTTTTATTATTAACAAAGGGGCAGAAAATGACATGAATGATTTGAAGTATTAAAACAGTGGGAGTTTTGATTGGAAAGTTCATTATATTCTTAACATGTCACTTGTGATTTGTTATCATCAAAAAAGGGGGAGAATTGTTGATTTATACTGTTTTGATGATAGACAAGTTAAGAATTTAATGCTAGAAATGTATTGCTTGTATTTGATTCGTGATAAATGGTTGTAACAAGTTAGCATTGAATTGTATTATGAATCTGTCGAGGTTTTGCTGTAAAACTTCAGCAGTTTTGGTTTGCAACTTCAACTATTTTGGTTTGAAACTTCAATAGTTTTTGGGTTGAAACTTTAACAGTTTTCTTAGCAAGATAAACGGATAAGTGATTGGATGATGACATGGCTAGTTTGAAGAGTTGTCCTAGGTTGTTATAGGTTGTTGAGAAAAATCCAATTGGTTGCGGATTTGGTGGAGAAAATCTCTCTTGGCGGTTTTTATTTGTTAAGTTGTTACAGGTTGTTGAGAAAAATCTGAATGGTTGTGGATTTGGTGGAGAAAATCTCTCCTGGTAATATCGATTTGTTAAGTTGTTATAGGTTGTTGAGAAAAATCTGATTGGTTGCAATATGGTGGAGAAAATCTCTTTTAGCAATTGGAAGTTAAAAGTTATAAATAGACAATGAATTTCAACTGAAAATGCAATTCAGAGAGAATATTTTCAAAAGTGCAGACCCATCTCAAGGAGTTCTCTGTGATGCTCTGTCCATCTGTAAGAAGCAACATATTGAAGATCGTCGTGACCATCTTACTAAAAGCTACATCTCCGCGCTTCTGTGCTATTAAATTGGTTGTAAGCTTCAATTCAATTTTATTTATTTTATCCTGAACTAGAGGCTATCTAATTGAAGTGGAAAGCTTTCATTGTGATTTGTGAAAAGCTTCTCGTGCCACCTGAAGCCGTTTGTGTAATCCAAAAGACGATTGAGATCGTACCACTATAACTTGAGTTCTAAGCTGACTAGTGGAAACCTGAGTCAAGGTGTTAACTTAGAGAGTGAAGTAGGTGTGTTAACCAAACCACTATAATTTGTGGTGTCTTCTTTGAATTATTTTTGCGGTGTGTAAAATTTATCCTGCTCCTTATTAGATTACTCTTTGTGCTATTATTCATTTCTTTTATCAGTTTCATACAGGCCTAACAATTGTTCTTAGGGGGAAATCACAATTGAGGTAAGTAGATGTCACCCCTTCTCGATTCAGTGATGAAATCTCTTGTTAAACATGATATAAGGTTGGTGAGAACGTGTAACATCCAACAACTTCGTGGTTTGGGGCATAGGGTTTGTAACCGAGTTTATGGTGAATCTGCTGTTAACGTGTGATTTTTATGAAATAAATGACTCGTTAGCAGTTTTTTTACATCATTAAAATATAACATCACTCAATTTTGCTGAAACAAGAGTATGAACTAGAGTTTCCCTTTTTTGCACCTACCATGTGCTTGGTGAAATGTTTGTGTGACAATTGGTATATTGAATTTAAAGTAAACCTTGTAAATTTTATTGATGTTGTGTTTATGGTTTGACATTTATTCTTGTTTGTTATATATGATGTATTATTTCAGATGAGTGGTTATAAGTAGGTTATTCAAGGCCCCTGGTTGATATGAGGAGAGAGTTGTTCATGACCCTTGATTGACATGAGTAGAGGATTGTTCGTGTCCTTTTCTTTATATGTGGTTATATATACACTTTCTTAGGAGTGGGTGTTGGACCCATATGTCTTATATTAATTATGACATGTGCATCCAGAATTTTACTTATTTCTACTTTGTGCTAACTACTATCTACTTACTGAGTCTATTTAGACTCATATGGTTTGTTATTTTGTTTTTAGATTACAGGCCAAGTCGGGAGCCTCAAGGTGAGACAAGTGGAGGACCGAATCTTGAAGACCATTAGATTAACATCTCTAATCACAACTATTTTAAAATTTATGCTCTCTTTTGATATTAGTATATGTAGACAATTACTTAATCAGATTTAACTTTGACAAACATATCGTATTTAGTATTTTGAACTTGATTACAATCTATGTGGATGCGTATATATGATCCTTTGGTTTGCTTATTGTGTAAGGATAAATTTTAATGATTTTCCTTCTATGTGAATATCCTTATTATATGAAGATACAAGTATATAAATATAACATTGAATGTTACATTTGAAATGAAATGGAAATGCTTATAAATAACAGGTATTATATTCCTTACCACCTCTATATATTATGGAGAGATGCTACCGAATTTTTCATAGGTTGTATGATACTCATTGACTAGTTATTGAGAATATCTAGGCAATGAGGCGTTACAGAGAGATTTTCTCTACCAAATTCGCAACTAATCTGATTTTTTTCAACAACCTGTAACAATTTAACAAATCAAAACTGCTAAGAGAGATTTTCTCCACCAAATTTGTAACAAATCGGATTTTTCTCAACAACCTATAACAACATAAGAAACTAAACAACTCATCATAACAAACTAACTGTTTTGCCACGTCATCATGCAATTATTTATCTATAAATTGCTCTTAAAAACTGTCGAAGTTTCAATCCAAAACTGTCAAAGTTTTAATTTAAAACTATAGAAGTTTTAAGCCAAAACTGTTGAAGTTTTAAATCAATACTACTGAAGTTTTAGAGAAAAACCTCAACAAATTTTACAACGAAATTCTATGTTAACTTGTTACAATAATTCATCTCAAACTAGATATAACTAAACACATTTCAAATATTAAATTCTTAGCCTATTTATCATTAAAATACTATAACTCAACAACCTAGTACACGTCCACTATTAATGACCTATACACCCAACTTAGGAGGGTCCATACACCCTTCAAGTTTGGGACTTGTTCCCATGGCATTACCATATCATTCAAACTATCATCCACGCAAACAATAAACATGCATCAATCATACCATCACATGCCATATACTCATGCTAAAACCATGCAGTATATAGTTTCATCAAAATCATGTCAAAATACATAACCAAATCATTTCCAATAAAGGGCCTCACCTCAAACCATTAAAATCAACACGTGACATAAAAATCTAAAATCTAGGTCATCTCAAAATCCATTTGAACATATAAATTGTGCCATTGCCTAAGATCATCCATTAATCTCATCAATTCTAGCTTCCTAACGAAGTTTTAGTAGGGTCTAACTCTCATCCCATTCAAAATCAAATCATCCATCTATTCCACATCAAGCTAGGAGAAGTTTCATTCTATATAATACATAATCCTACACATCCTCAAGCATGAGTAATAAACTATCTACATCATTAATCATTTTGACGTGAATCTTCATATCAAATCTCACTTAATCATTTCATTAAACACATTACAGAAATCATCTAGAGATCTTATAAATTGTATGTTAAACCATCCAAGTTCAACCCAATATATTCTATTATCATAAATAATTACCAATTTCACAAGTTTTTACAAAAAAAAACTCATAAATCTTTACATTTCAAACTTTTCCCTACAATCCTAATATCTCAAAATAATCTATGCCAAGTAATAAAATTACAATGCCTATATGCAAGGGTGAAATATCTCATTTGCAAAATAAAGTAACTGATTTTTTTCAAAAAATAACTTACTTATCTTCAATGAAATTCTTCTTCCAAAATGCTCTACACTTTAGTTTTGAAATAAACTCATATTAGCATTTCAATTTCAAAATAATTAATAATTAATGTAATAAATTTGTACACAAATATAAACCTACAACTTCTCCCATCAAAACCACAGCCCTCAGTTTAACCCTGACATAAACTCTAAATCCAAAGGCCCCAATGTTATTCGTGCACGACGCCTCTATTAAAACCCAATTCCATTTTGGCTTTACCATAAGATACAACTCTTATTCCCAAGATTACTCCGATAAACTTATTCATAAGTTTACTCTTTAAGGTTTCATTATCCCAAAATATCACATCTAATATTAATGTTTCATAACTACTCTTTCTTTTAGCTTTTAGTTTTATACTTGTGGGCATTCATGAAAATCCTATAGGAATCAACTAAAATCAACTTTAGACATTCAATACATACTAAATAGCAATACTGCGTCATCCATTTTATGGATTTCCAACAAACCCTTTACACCACTCTTAAATAAGTAGAAATCATGCAAATCCCTATCTCATGTGCAATACTTGTATGAAAAGATTAAACATACATTTTCATCTTAAATACGTGATTTATTAAAACCCAATTCCATTTTGGCTTTACCATAAGATACAACTCTTATTCCCAAGATTACTCCGATAAACTTATTCATAAGTTTACTCTTTAAGGTTTCATTATCCCAAAATATCACATCTAATATTAATGTTTCATAACTACTCTTTCTTTTAGCTTTTAGTTTTATACTTGTGGGCATTCATGAAAATCCTATAGGAATCAACTAAAATCAACTTTAGACATTCAATACATACTAAATAGCAATACTGCGTCATCCATTTTATGGATTTCCAACAAACCCTTTACACCACTCTTAAATAAGTAGAAATCATGCAAATCCCTATCTCATGTGCAATACTTGTATGAAAAGATTAAACATACATTTTCATCTTAAATACGTGATTTATTATATTAGAAAAAAAGTCACTCGGTTGGAATCCAATTTTTCTCAAAATTTTTTCGAAACCTTGGTTGGGAACTTGGAATATCTTTATGTTTGATGCTCCTTGATGTTAAAAAATTAAATTTAAAAAATTTTCAAAATGGCAAGTCAAGCTCTTCTTAAAATTTTCTCTAAATTCTCTCCTTCTCTCCTCTCTACCCCTCATGTTTTCTCAATAACAAAAGTAGCTCTAATAAAAAGAAAATGACCATATGTTTATAGAAAATTACATGAGTGCTATCGAGTTTAACTATATATTTTACTATTTTCTTAATATCTTTCTCTGAAAAACTTCGATTAACAAACCATTTACGAAGTTAGCTTTCAAACTCTAAGACGAATCCATATACATATGACATACCTCATAATTCTAAAAATACAAATTATGAAATTCTCTTAAAATTAAGTTAAAGTTTAAATTTTCTTAAAAATAAATATATTAAAATTTAAATTTTCTCACCTCAAAATCTTTGTAAACTCTTTGAGGACATGCTTAATTATATTATGAAAGACTCTTAGGTCTCACATAAACGGTTTTAGACCCAATAAGTGGATTGACTTTTAATTTAATCATCAAAATGCCATAAACTGGGGCTAGGAAAATAAAAGCTAAATACTTTTCTCTTTTTCATCAAAGAATACTTCTCATTTATATAAACTTCACTTCTCATCCATTTTTTTCACCTAGATGGTTAATAAAAATTACTTTATTTATTATATTTGCTTTATTTATATTATGCATTTTATTTTTTCCTTCATAAAAATATTTTTTAAGCTTATTCAATACATTTTTCAAGTTTTGTCATTTTACAATACTTTTACATATTTATTTTAAAAGTTTAAAAATCATCAATTTCAATGGTGAACAATGACTTTAAAATCCCTACAATCGATATTTTTTTTAAAAAAATAGAGAACAAATATGCAAAAGTGTTGTAAAACCAACAAACTTTATGTATTAAATATACTTACAAAAGCATACTTATGAAAAAAATCAAAAAATAAAATAAAATAAATGAATAAATATTTTAACTTAAAATACAACTAGATGTATATAATAGGACTTTTTTATCTAGTACCATTGTGCAAGGCCCCTAACTATGAGTGTATTACAATGTTTTTACCTGTTTATTTTTTTCAGATTTATTCTTATACACTATAATTTTGGCAAGTTAACACGTCATCAAGGTCTATATTAGCATATCTAAAATGTGAAGAGCTGCTAAAATATAACTAGTTATGCACCAAAATTTACAGCGTATGAGTGGTTGGTGCAAATTTTCTGTGGCTAAAGGGAAAATTCTCCTCGTATCCACAACTTTTGGCTAATATTCCTCCACAACTTTCACCCATAATTCCTGTTATACCACGCCGTCACAAATGACTGTCAAACTGAATGAAAATGACAATTTTGTCCCCGGATGAAAAATTCCCCATATACCCATAACATTTGGCTTTTATTCCTCTTATACCTATAACATTTCAAAAAAAATTTACACACTAAAAACATTTTACTCCTGATTCCTCTTATGCCACCATCGTCACAGTTAGTCAAGTTGCATTTGTCATAATTTTTTGAGTTTCGAAAATGCTTATTTTCTTTCCAAGAGATGTTTGTTCCGGCTACAACTAAGGGTGTAAATAGGTTAGTTTCAACCCGAACATGGCTAATCCAACCTGATTATAATAGGGTTGGGTTAGGTATTCTAGAAAAAATAAATCATATAACCTAATTTGAACCGAATCGATTTCAAAAGTTGATTGGTTTGGGTTAGACGATTGTCAACTCGACCCAATTTTATATATTACCGTACAATATAATAAATTATTAATAAATAGTCTTATATTATCACATAATACATAGGAATTAACTAAACATTATTGTTTAAAATAAGATTATTAGTAATTATATTATTATATAAGTCATAAATTGAAAATTATTCCTAAAAAAGGATTAATTTTTATTCTTTCATATAAATTTATAGCTTAAACTAGATTTAATTAAGCAAAATATTTTTAATATTATACGTTTATTAACTTGATTTCTAACTCAAACCAAATCAATTTTTATAGAGTTAAAATAGGGTTGCTTAATGTGTGAAAAATAGGATAGGGTTGAGATTTTATAATATGGATTAGGGTTGTGTTTACTCCAATTTGAGTCAACTCGACCCAGTTTCCTCCCCTAATTGCAATTCCTTTAAGTTCATCACAGGTTTGATGAATGAACTTGATGGACCATGATGGTGGTAGCATGAGAAGGATTATGGGTGAAATGTTATGAGCGTGTAAGGAAATTTTTTAAAAATTTATGATTATAAAATGAATAATGGTCGAATGTTTTGGGTATATGAGAAATTTTTTCGTATTTATTTATTAAAGTCTAAGGACAAAATCATTATTTTTCCTCAAGTTGACGACCATTTGTGATGGCGTGGGTACAAGAGGAATTATAGTTGACACGTTGTGGGTATACGGGAAATATTCGATTTGTTATGGGTATGAGAGGAATATTAGCCAAAAGCTATGCGTACGTCAGTAATTTGCCTGTAGCTAAAAAATGTTTATGATTTAGTCACCCAAGGCATATTCAAGTGGTTTAAAATCTATGTGCGTGAATGGACTTGGGTTTCTATTCCGGACTAGAGCTATTATTTCCATTCACATAAAAAAAATTCATGATTTGGAATTTGGAGAGATAAGTGCGGTTTTTTCTCTATTGTTGCTAAAAGTTTCTTCCACATGCAGCTAATTATAGTTTCTTGTAAAAAATGCAAAAAATATTTAATAAAATAATATCAGAGAAATTTTTTTTGATTCTATTCATTGAGGATTCACGGAAAAAATCTAAAAGAAATATGATTGCTAAAAATGTAAAATATTTTCACATATATTATAGAAAGTTGAGGCTTTATTTGTGGAGGCGTTATTTATCATGGTAACGCACTCGCCCAACCTATTTATAAATAGATTTGGGTTAGAATTTTTAAATAAATGGGTTATGATCTACCAACTCATCTAACAATTTAATTAAATAAATAGATTAGGATTGAGATTTTATAATCTGTCAACCCGTTTAGTAACTCGTTTAACCCATATAACTTGTTCAATCCATTTAACTCATTCAACTTATTAAAGTAATATATATAAATGTAAATCATAAACTACTTGATTATTTTTCCTCTTTAAGTCTTTCTTCCATCACTTAATTTTTATTTTTTTGCTGCTGCTCCAATTCTATTTTCTTGTTATTTTTTTGCTGCTGCTCCAATTCTATTTTCCTGTTATTGCGCTATTTTTATTTTTTCTATGCTTAAAATACCCTCTTATCTATCCCTGTGAGAATATCATATTATCATCTACTAGAGTATAGACTTTCAGGTCGTCTACTATACAGTCCGTTAACAACTCATCAACCCTTTTATTAAATGAGTTGTAAATGGGTTATGGTTGAGGTTAAAAATGAGTTAATAAAGGAATTATGATTAAGATATTTTAAATAGATTATGAGTAGAATTAGACTCCAACCTATCTAACTTAATCTGTTAACACCCCTAGTTAGTTGCAAGCCCTATGATTTTACGTTGCTGCACCACCAAAAGCTTATAAATATATTAGTCAGACCTAATACATCAACTTTTTTCATGAAACTGTTTTATCAACTGCATTTAGTTTATATATCAATTTTTACAATTTTTAAATATGTGTATTTTTATTTTCAAAAATCATCATTTTTGAGGTATTCTAAGTCATTTTATCCTTCCCAAAATGATGATTTTTGAAATAAAAATAATTTGCTAATCTGCTTATATAATTTGACCATAGTCATAGGCATACATACGTAGTTGCAAAAATTGCAACTAACTCTGGCATAATTTGCATATTTTTTCAAATATATCCACACCAACAAGGCTCTATCAAAGTGTCATTAAGGCATGAGTATATTTGCAAATATGTACAAACTATATAGAATTATTTATGATGTTTGAAACAAAATAAATATATTTGCAATATGATTATGGAGGTATATTTGTAAATTTTTCTTTTTATAATTTTTGGATAAATGTATTGGCATGGCGAAGAAAACATACAAAAACAAGACTAGCACTAAACTATGCCTCAAGATTGATAAACAAGTTTCTACCAAAACTCAAACGCAAAGCGTAGGGAAAATGTCAAGAATATTATTCTAGGTATTTGTCCTAAATAACAACAATAGCTATGAATTTATAGAAAAAGCAAAACAAAATCTATTCTAACCATTCATATGCATGTTTATACATATATAAAATGTTAATCATCCTATTTGGCATGTTTTACCAAAAATAGTAAAATATGCAATTTATTGTAAATAGTAAATAAGACTGTAAACTTTAATGATCCAGATTTATGTGAAGACATTGGATGTTAACATTAAAAATTGCTTAATTGGATTTTACCCCAGTTTTCATGTCGATAGGCCCAAAAAAAAATTTCATTGCTATATTTTAGTTACTGTAACTCTTCCTAGATTAAAAGTTATGATCAATTAATGTTGGCGTGCTCCTTCATTACTTCCAAACTCTTCTAGGACTATCCATCTATTTTAGGAAATTTTTTGCTATGACATTTTTGTCATGTATATATTTTTTGAATTTTAGAAAATAATTTTTAGGAGTGCAACTTCAGTAAGGTACACATTAATATCCACACAAATTAGGGCCAAACAATTAAGGTACACAGATAGGTATACTCATTTCGAAATGTCAATAACTTATTCAATCATCTCTTTATCATCAAAATGTTCATACTAAATCTATTTTATTTAAGATAAATAAAGTGAAATTATAGTTTGAATTCTCACGACAATCTGTCAGAATTTTCATCTAAATGAGCCCACAAATTAAATAATTATAACCAAGTTTCATCCACGTACAAATCAGTATTGGCCCATCTGGAAAGAGTGATAAAAGTGTAAATATAATCGTATGATTTATATATTTATTTAAAGTAGTTAAGTTAGCGTATATGCCATCTAGTTTTTATTAATTATTATAATATTTTAATAAATTTATAAACAAATCTAAATGATTTTCATATGTTATGGATGATTATAAGTATTTTTAAGCAAGAATAACTTTATAACATTTTAATAAATTTATGAACAAATCTAAATGATTTTCATATGTTATATATGATTATAAATATTTTAAGGAATAATAACCTACCCAAAATTTTTAGCAAAATAATTCTTCATATCATAATAAAATAAATGATTTTAAACAAAATGAGCATATTGAATTTTAATTTAATCATCAGAATATTTCAACAACAACACTGAAAAGTTCGACAATATGTGAGGCAAAGTATGGAAAGCTAGCTAGATGTTCCCATATAAAGATTCCCGTTATGGAAACATTCCGAATGTAGAAAATAACGCAGCCGCGAGTTGGGGACATCTAATTAAAATGCATGAACTAAATCTATTTCATTCGCAAGCATTATTCGAAACGTACACACAGAGGAAAAAATTATGATGGCAGTTCTAATCGCCTGATCCGTTAGATCCCTATTATCCATCTCAAAGGTACCAACAAGTAGATCAAAAATTAGGCTCAATTAATGTCTTGATAGAAGGCCTGAAAGAGATCAAACGTATACACTCTCATGACCTTTTGCCTATCCATCCACACGTTCTTTTTTTAAGTTAGCCAGCCTGCCAAGTCAAACCCAATTTACTATTTTGAATTGTAATTAATTATTTTCAGCTTAATGCATGCGGTTATATGTTACCCCAGTTAAGAATTTTCTTTTTTCATTTGTAGAAGTTCATAAACTCCAAGATTTTATCCGCCAAATCTCATGTTCACACCCAAATATATAACTCTAACAGAAGATATTTCGTTTATTAGGAGTTCTTTTTATGGTAGACGACGACCCCTCAATTTTCATAATAATGTATGTAGTCCGGAAGCTTATATAAGTGTTATTGGCTTGAGTTAATTGTGTAGGTGTAACTGAGAGAGAGAGAGAGAGGTGCGGCTAAGATGGCTCGATGTGGGTGTGTTTTGAGGGTCATTGCTTTCTGTCTCGTGGTAGCAGGAGTATCAGGCGACCAATGGTTAGATGCACATGCGACTTTCTATGGTGATGATTCGGGAAGCGAAACCATGGGTAAGCTTACTTAAGGATATTATATATAAGTTTTCATTATGCCGTTTTCATTCTCTTATTTGCCGATCCAATATTTCTTCGGATTTCGATGCTGTCTTGGGTCTGTTTTCGTTTTTATTTTTATTTTTATCATTTACATGTGGGCGAGAGTGTATTTCGTTTACATATCAAAATTTACCCATTTTGAAAATTGTTTTCTAAATTTTTTTTTAAAATATCATTTTCCTTGTGAAGAGGAGAGTGAAATGAGTTAAAAAAATTTTAGTTTTTAAAATATCTAAAAAATAGATTGAAAATTCAAAAATGGAAAAATTGGATATATAAACTGTAGACACTTTTTTATGTGTTAAACTACAGACATTTGAGCCCACATAAAAATGAAAAATTATAAATTAAAAAATAGGACCCTAACAGTCCTAAGTTGCAGCCGGGTGTATTACTCGATTCGTTGCAGCAGTCTAATAGTTCTGAATTATTAATTACTGTATATTATTGTTATCGTCATGATCATCATTAACAATATTATTATGAATTTCCAACTTCTTATATTTTGTGTAATTTTACTGCATAATAAATAATCATTGTGAAAATGTTGAGTAATTTTTATATATATCCACATAGTTTGACGCTAATTGCATATATATATATATACATAGTTTAACAAATTGCATATTACCTAGGGGTGGGAATTGGGGCGGGTCGACCCGTGACCCGGTATTGACCCAACCCGTTTTTGGCCGGGTAAAACCAATACATTTTTGACCCGGTATAGGGATGGGTCAGAAATTTTGACCCGAATTCAAAAATAGGGTTGGGGTGGGTCGACCATGTCCTGACCCGAAGAGTCCGACCCGCCCCGCATATATAAATTTATTAAAAATTATAAGACTATATTGAAATGTTATTATTATTTTCTTTCAAATTTCTCACTTTTTTATAATTAACTCTATCAATAATAGAAGAATCAATTTATTCAAAAAGCAATATAAGAATTAATAAAAAATTTGTACGTATATAACCCTTATGTGTAATTGTATATTAACCTATTTTAATAAATGTATACTATATTTTCAAATGTTTTGTTTTCTTAATTATGTGTTTTTTAATAATTAATGAAATATTGAAACATATAATATTTAAATTTAGTATAGATGTATACTTATGTTTGATAGATATATAAAATTTGAAAATTATTTTATTTGATTCGTATTTTTGACCCGACCCGCTATCCCGAAACCGGTCCAACACTGACCCGAATTTTGTCCCTAGACCTGGTAGAAAAAAGTAAGGGTCAAACTAACCTTGTCCCGACCTGGTATAAAATAAGGGTCAAACAAGATTTTCGAAAAGTAGGGTAAGGGTTGGGCAAACCCTGACCCGCCCCGACCCGCCCCGATTCCCACCCTTAAATTATTACCCCACGCTATTACCTGTCATTGATACCTTAACTAATATTTTGAAAAATGATGAAAATGTCTTTCTTAGTAATTCGCATAGATACCAATAAAATTTGATGGGAATTGCAGATATTCCTATATAGTTTCACCAAAATCACATATTATTTTCACATAATTTCACCAAAATTGCATATTGTCCCGATGAGCGTATTTTGCCGTTAGATGCTATTGATATTTCGCTTGATATTTTAGGTAATCTTCATTCTTAAAGCTTCCTGCTAAAAGTTTTCAACTAGGCAAGATATCATTTTAATTCCCAAATTCGTACAAAATTTCTGGAGATGCATTCGGACTCCTCAAAAAATGCAATGCAAAAATGTTAGAAAAAAATCCGCACTTTCCACCTAATCTCTCTAAACTCTCCTCCCAATTAACCAAAACTCTCAAATGTAGTAGACTTGTCTTTGTAACCTATCATTTCTAATATAGATTTTAACGTGGTTATTTTCATCGATTTCAAATTATCAGGCAAAGTATCAATGATAGCTCACGGCAAAGTGCACTCACGGGGGTAATATGCAATTTTAGTAAATTATGTGGGGTAATATGTAATTTTGGTGAAATTATTTGAAGATAATATACAATTTTGGTGAAATTAGATGGAGTAATATGCAATTTATGAAACTATGTGGGTATATATGTCAATTACTAACCAAGATATTTTCATTATTTTTCAAAATATCAAGTAATGTATTAACGACATCTAATGGCAAAGTGCGCTCATGGGTGTAATATGCAATTTTGGTGAATATGTGAGGGTAATATGCGATTCGTAAAACTACATAACTATATCTGCAATTAGCTTCAAACTATGTGGGTATATATGCAAATTACCTAAAAATGTTTTATTTGTAAACTTTCTTTTCATAAAACCTATACTATGAAACAAATTCTATGGTATTTTTTAAAGTCAAGCACTTTCCATATTGGTAATATTGCTTAAGTCTTCAATCTTATCGTCTCATTTTGGCTTATTTTGACGATTAAATTAAAATTTAATCAATTCATTTTAATTAAAAATTTATTTATCAGGTATTAATTAAGATTCATTTGGCAAAAGCTTTGGCGGCCCATACCTAATAAAATATTTATAATATATGTAAAATATGAAAATCGTTAAACTAGTTAGATATACAAACCAAGCAATTCTATTATGAACTTTTATACTTTTATTATTTTCATCAAATGGGGTCAAAAATATTTAATTTGGTCACAACTTTATTTTCTAGATAAATAAATAATTTTAAATATAATGAGTAGATTGGATTTTGATTTAATTTGCAAATAATTTTAAATGTAATCTGCAAATTGAATTTTAATTTAATAAACTAATAATTTAAATATAATGTGCGAAATTGACATCTTTGAACTGAGCCTAAAATGGAAGACAATATCAAAATCTTCAATCGTATCAGTAACATAAAATATTTTTCACAGAAGTCAAAGTTTGATCAAATTTTTTTATATTATTTACCTTTTTACTTTAATCAATACTAAATAATTATCATATTATTAATTAATACAACGATTCCCGTGCATGAATAGTTAACTGAAAATTGTTTTATTATTTAATATGTCAGTAGCATACTAATAAAAACTTATCATGCAGGCATTTTCAGATATTTTTAGAATCCCAAAATATATACATTAATGAATGCGAAATATATTAGGGTGTAGCCAATTGCATTCTAATTATAGGGTTCATTTGGTCGCAAGTGGCCCTACATCCATGATTTCATCATCTAATTAAGAAGTAGATACTATAAGTATATCAAAACACATGAAAAATGATTAAAATACACAAACAAAAATGAAAAAAAAAAGATAGTTGGGTATAATTAACGTTGAATTTTTTGGAATTCTCGTTCTCATACTCGCCTAAATAAACATAAATGATTTAAATATAATGAATGAGTTGGGTTTCCATTTTTTAAAAACCTCAATGAATGTGAATATGAATATGAATATTATTTTTGATACAATTATTATTATATGGAAGGCGTGTGTGTTTGTATATATATATCGTATCATCTATGAATGATACGAGAGATGATCGTTCGTTACGTGGACGTGCAGAGGGTGCATGTGGGTACGGGGATCTGTTAAAGCAAGGATATGGTCTGGAGACGACGGCCCTGAGCAGTGCATTGTTCGCAAACGGGGAGCGGTGCGGGGCATGTTTCGAGATCCGATGCGTGAACGATCCTCAGTGGTGCAAGGGCGGCAGCACGGTGCGCGTGATAGCCACCAACTTCTGCCCGCCCAACTACTCCAAGCCCCACGACAACTGGTGCAACCCGCCCCAGAAGCACTTCGACCTCAGCAAGCCCATGTTCGAGCGCATCGCCGTGTGGCGAGCCGGCATCGTCCCCGTCCAGTTCCGACGCGTGCCGTGCGCGAAGCAGGGCGGCATCCGGTTCCAGATGAACGGCAACCGCTGGTTCACCCTCGTCCTCGTCTACAACGTGGGCGGGGCTGGGGATGTGGTGGACTTGAAGGTGAGGGGGAGCGGGAACCTGTATATCACCGGCGGGGCGTGGATCCAGATGAGCAGAAACTGGGGCCAGAACTGGGACACGGGGATTGTGCTGCAAGGCCAGGCGCTCTCCTTCCGGGTCACCACCAGCGATGGGAGGACTGTCGAGTGCGATGACGCCGTGCCCTCCAACTGGCAGTTCGGCCAGACCTTTGCAGCAACACAACAGTTCTAGAATAATAATGATAATAATATTCAAATTCTAGATCAGACGTTAATTAATTAGTTTCATGAAAATCTCAAATTGATTAGGTTAGTTATTAGTATTCCGCCGGATCCTTTCGTTTTCATTTGGGAGTATCATATTACAATAAAAATTACGAATTCAAACGGAAGATAAAAAGCTCGTACCTATCTACAGGGAGACCGTGCTCTCTACCACAAATTATACTCCCACTGAAGGAGAAAGTGTAATATTCACACCGGAGGGGAGAGTCAAGCACGGGCTGGCAAAATATCTGCCATTGCCCAGCCAATAGGATAACTCTGCGTTGGTAATTTGGGATTTACTTTAAAGCAATAAATAATTATTTTGGTGCGTAAAGAATCACTCTAAAATGATTTTTATTTTTTCACTCAAGATGAAAATTTGTTCGGGATGTCTTTTATTTCCTAGCAATATAGATACAATTCACCTTATTGTATCATGCTTAACTGAAGTATTTGCTCTAAAATATTATTCATATATAGATAAATGATTCTCTTGAATTAGATGAGAAGGGAATGACATAAAAAAATTATTTCTGTGTGTTTTGAATAAAAAACTGAATGAGAATTGGGAAAAATTATATAAAAAATGAGAAAAGTATTTGTTATTTTGTGGGAATTGCTATGTGGAATGAGATGTGAGATCCGGTGAAAAATATTATTATGTTTGTAATGAAAAATTATATATAAATCAAGAAAAGTATATGAGAAATGAGAAAAAAAATTGCTATTTTTTGAAAAAATAAATTGTTAATTTTTCAGAATGAGAAACGTGTGTTTTCAAAAGTAAGAAATTTCATCTCATTCCTATCCAATCTTGTTAACAAGTGCCGAAATTCCAATTACGAATGATGGATATAAATGGTATTCATGTTTTATCTATGATTATAAGGCATATTTTTTAAAGGAAAAATTAAAAAAATATAAAAATGCAAAAGTAAACACCTAAATATCTTACTTTTTCCATTTTTCGTATATATTCAATCATTTTCTCTTATTTTTTCATATAACTACCCCACCTATTTTTATTTCCATTTTATTCTTATCATATTTGTTTTATTTCCGTTCTCTATTTTTTATTTTCCTCACAACAAACACACGCAAATGTTTATAGTCGATATTGCCCACTTAAGACTTTGACTAAGATGATTTTCATAAGGAAAACGCGAATGGGGTTTTAATTTATTTATCGAAATCGGCCAATATACGGTAACCCGTGGAAATCTTTTGTGGTATCAGCGACACCCAAACATTCTCCGGGAAGAATTAGAGAATACTTCCGAAAAATAACGAGGCTGCCGTCGATTTTGAACTTCGAACAGGACATTCTGCATTATTGCTATGCTACCGTCTCCTCTGGATTTCTTCTACCTTTCCTACAGATTCAGTTCATTTCCTCCCAAATTTTCAAAGATAGACACGTAAGAGAGAGTCTCCTAAAGTAGGGGGTACTGCTGATAAACGCTTAGACGTCATTGGCGTTTTTTTCCTTCTTTTCATCGAGTTTAGACTTTAGTTGTAAATCTTGCTTCCCTAAAAAACTCTAATTACTTCGTTCTCATGTGCTTGACGGTAACAATGGCAGCAAAATTTCTAACTTAAGCTGTCAAGATAGAAAATTTCTTTTGACTACTGCTGCTAAGCTCCAATCAGTCTCAACTCTTGATGGGTCTACGATGGCTACAAGCTTACAAGTTACGATATATATAATATAGGAACATGATTATATAAATTACGTTTTATTTTAAGCTAAAATACAACATTTATTTATTTTATTTTTATTTGAATTTTTCATAAATATATTTTTCTAATTGTATTTAACCTATATCAAGTTTTACCATTTTACAATACTTTTATGTATTTTTTTTATTTTTAAAAAATCATCAATTTCAAGGGCATTTAAGTCATTTTTTCACCATTTAAAAAACCCAATTTTTAAAAATAAAAAATGGCAAAACTTTGCATATAGATTAAATGCACTTAAAAATATGTTTATGAAGAAAAAATTAAAAAATATAACTAATCATAAAAATAAATGAATATTATATTTTAGCCTAAAATACATTATTATGTATATAATCAAGCTCCTATAATATATAATCTCAAATTATTTCTTTTGAAAGATGGACTATGAATTCATAGAACCCATTCCAAATGCGGAACTATTTGGTTTTTGCCTCCCCATTGTAAAAAGAAAAGTTATCTTAGCCTACATTAAAAAACTCATTTATAATATTTTTTTTTCATATACTTGTTTATCTAAGTATATATAATATATAAACTAAATTTTACTATTTTTGGATACATATATATATTGTTTGAGATTTTTAGAGATACAAATATTTTAAATACATATATACATATGAGGAATGATTTTATTAGCCCGGACTAATCAAATGTCTTGCTTAGCCAACCTCAAAAAATTTATTTATAATATTGTTAATTTTTTCATACACCTGTTTATCTATTTTTATTTGACATATAAATCAAGTTTTACTATTGTCAATCGATCTGTAATTCCATTACCTCCTCCTCTTCCGTATCCCTTTGCACATATTCCAAAATTATAAAACTTAGTTTATACATTAATATATGTAGATAACAAGTGTATGAAGAAAAAATAAAAAAAATATTTTGAATAGATTTTCTGAGATAGGCTAAGCGAACTATTTACTTAGTCCGAGCATCATTCCTCTAAACATATATGTTTAAAAATCTTAGAAAAAATATACACATATCCAAATATGTTAAAACTTAGTTTATATATTAAATACACTTAGATAAACAAATGTATGAAGAAAAACTAAAAAATATTGTAAATAAATTTTTTATAGTGAGCTAAGTAGTCGGGTTATTAAGACCACTCCTTTTATAAAAAAATCCAATTTATTCATTATAATCATCATAAATTTTTTTGAGGGTAGAAAAATGATCATAATTGAATACATGTATCTGCCACGGTGGATTTTGAATCGATCTTATATATACATATATATAAGAGTAATCAAGTGGAGCACCACAGCACCATAATTACGGTGCAGTGGCGTTGAAATGTACTTCACATGATAATAAAATTAAAATCTACTTCACTCATTATATTTAGAATAATATATTTTATTACCATATCAATTTTCATCTCAATCAGATATGTGTATGGATCCCATCTGAAAATGGTACAAATTCAATATAATAAAATAGTTTGATGTAAATAGCAACTTTAAAGTAGTTTTTTCAACATGCAAACGATTTGCTATAAAATTTATACACGAAAAAATAATTGTATAAAATTTTATTACATTCTAATATATGTAGGGCCCGTTTTTGGGCAAATGTATCACTGTTTCGGTGCAGTTGCGCTGCACCGAAATAGCTCATATATATATATATACACACACATATTTGTTTGAAAGTGACAACATGTAACATAGCTATGATGTGGTAAGACGAGTAATTTCAAATTTATGTAAATATAATATTAAACGTAAAATACTTCAACGGTACAAATACAATTGAAGATCTCGTGTGTAAAACCATTTTATAATTATTGATGAATTAAAACCCAATCAATTAACTCAGTTGGAATCATTTGCTTAAGTAGAAGACAATTTAATTTCGTCCAAATCAAATATGTGCAGGACCATATTTAAAATATAAACTAAAGTAATAAAATAATTTAATTTATATATCAATTTCGAAGCTATAGATTCATCATCAAACCATCTAAAATATAATTTATAGGTGTAGAAATCATTCCATAAATTATTATTATTATTATTATTATTATTATTATATTCATATGTTTATAAATAAATCTAAGCAATTTTCATAATTCATACATAATTATATTCATTTTTAAGTAGATATTGTTCACAAAAGAATTTGAAAAGTTATTTGATTTCATGTTAAAAAAAATGTAAGCAAAATGAAAAATAAGATATGGCTTAATGTGGATAGATATGAGTAAATTAACTGAAACTTTTAGTATGCAATTTTTTACTTTACTTTTTAGATGTTCTTGTAACACAAATTTTTGAAATCACAACTTTTCAATTTCAAAATTTTCATTCTCCACAATTATTCTATTTTTAAATTATTTTTCATATATTATTATACAATTATTTTATCTTTAATCGTTTATATACAACTACATATACAACTAAATTATCTATTTTAACTTTATTATCTTTATTTCTTATCATTACTGATATTATATTACATATTTTCTCCAAATTCAAAAACTTGTACGTTAAAATTTTTTCATCAAAAACTTTTATTACTCTTTAAATACACCTTTAACGTTAAATAGGTGAAGCTGGTTCACCAATTAGACCACCGGTTTAATATTCGGATGGCCTAGAGCAGTCCACCCTTCCACGTGCCCAATTCGGTCTGTCAATTTCAAAATGTTGTCAGCCAGCTTGGTTACATCCAAAGACAATCTAATTATGAATATAAAAATACCAATGATCCAAAGACAATCTAAGTATTCTTTTAACAAATAGCATGATGAGATGATTCTATACATCTTCAGGACGAGACTATGCATCCTGCCCAACGACGTGTATTTAAATTTTTTTTTTTTTTTTTTATAAATCTGTTATTCTAGAGAATCTAGACCTATTCACCATTTTTTTGTCTATTTGTATATTTGTATCTTTGACGCGGGAGTATTTTAAGTATTTAAAAATAACCAAAATACCTCTATATTTGAAATTCATTAATGTATATGATTTTGATCCAGTTCACATAACTTCACCATGCAGTCCGTGCATTGTGGGGCCTACTTAATACTGAATTAAAAATATATCTCACTCATGTATTTAAAATTATTTACTTTAGTAGTACATTAATTTTCATCTAAATCCAACATAGGTACGGGCCCTATCTTAAAATGTTATAAATTCAATATAATAAAAGTATTTAACATAAATATCAATTTCAAAGTCTTATTTTCAACATTTAAATCTTTTAAAATATGATATTTATATAGATAAATAATTGTATAAAATATTATTACATTTTAACATGTGTAGGGTTCATTTTCAGCAAAACATTCTAATATATGTAGGCTTCATTTTCAGGGGAATATTTTAACATGCTATACAAGAACATATCTCATATATGCGAATCTTAACGTTTGGTGTTACTATGGCCTTAGTCTAATTGTAGCATACTGGGCAATAGATCCTGCAATCCAGAATTCGAAGCCCCGTAACGGTTTGCTGTACAACAAAATGCAGCTATTGCAACGAATATTTTCGTTGCAGTTTATAACAATTTAGTTGCTAAAGACTCATTGCAACGAAAACTTTTTCACGTTGGTTGGTATATGCTCGAAAGAACTATTGCAACAAAATGAAGTTATTATTGAACCAAAATGACTATCGATTTTTTTGTTAAACCGACTAGTCTAGTTATGGGTTTTGACAAAATATTATGAAAATAAATACATAATTTAAACATTGTACAATTGAGAAATAAAATAATAACTAATACGATAATTTATTATTATTTAGATAATTAGTAATAAATAAAATTAATTAGTAATAATTATAACTATGATATTTAACATTCTTAAATATTTTTGACAATAATACAAAACAATAAAATCTCAAATATCAACTTTTATATAAAATTTAAAATATTAAATTTAAAATCAAAAATATTAAATTTAAAATCAGAATCTCAAAAAGGAACGAACTTGATTGATACAAGAGGAACGAACTCTCATATCGTCGTTGCAATTGTTTACATTGGCAACCAATTTTTGCAAGGAAAATATTTCGTTGCAAATTATAGTCTATGTATAGGCACGAATGTCTATTTCGTTGCATTTGTGCAGTTACAATTGTGCACGCCAATTGCAACGTAAAAATTTTCGTTGCAGTTTATAACAATTTAGTTGCTAAAGACTCATTGCAACGAAAACTTTTTCACGTTGGTTGGTATATGCTCGAAAGAACTATTGCAACAAAATGAAGTTATTATTGAACCAAAATGACTATCGATTTTTTTGTTAAACCGACTAGTCTAGTTATGGGTTTTGACAAAATATTTTGAAAATAAATACATAATTTAAACATTGTACAATTGAGAAATAAAATAATAGCTAATACGATAATTTATTATTATTTAGATAATTAGTAATAAATAAAATTAATTAGTAATAATTATAACTATGATATTTAACATTCTTAAATATTTTTGACAATAATACAAAACAATAAAATCTCAAATATCAACTTTTATATAAAATTTAAAATATTAAAGTTAAAATCAGAATCTCAAAAAGGAACGAACTTGATTGACAGTGCAGGTTGGATTTAGGGATTGTAAACCAAACTGCATGGTCCTAGAGAATCAATCTTGCCAGGTAGTCCTACTGCCCGCTTAGTAACGAGTTGACAGTTCTCATCAAAAAAAATAAAAAAAAAATATCGAGTTGAAAATTGACACATGACAGCATCGGGCATCGGCTATCCTCAGCCGCCCTAAATGCCTACCAAGGTTGTTGACCACCCAATTCCTGTCCAACAGCTGGTTCTTATTACAATTAAGGGCTCCCTTCTCACGCAACTAAGTTCGGTAGAAGTGGAGATTTGTAATTCTTTAATTTTTAAAATGTTAATTTTTGATAAAAATTTAATTTATTTATTATATTTAACATGATTTGTTTATATAGAAACGAAGTTTCATCTTATTATCAAGTATGTTTACAGGCCATACTATAAATGATGTTAAATACAATTGACGAAGTAAATTTTTCATCAATCATTAAGATTTTAAATATGAATGGAGTTACATAGAACAACAGTTTCATAGAAGTGGGACAACACAATTAATTAGGGTATATTTAGAAAGTGATAAATTTTTTAATGAAAATTTTTTGATGTAAAAATTTTTTAAATTGAAAAATATAATGTGATATAATAGGAATAATAATGAAGAGTAAAGAAAATAAAGTTAAGATAAATAGGTTAAATATCACTAGCTGTATCAAAATAATTGAAAAATAGAATAGTTGTACAAATAAAAATGAAGAAATAATTAACAATAGAGCAGCAATGAATAGTGAAAAATTTTAAACTTAAAAGTTTTAGTTGGAAAAGAATTTGGCTTTAACTAACACCCCCCTAAGTAGTAATTGCTGATTATGTAAATCCACCTCCTATACAGCAGAAACAAAGGCTGCCTAAAGAAATTTTTTTTATTTTTAAGAATTCTTTTATAAATGCGTATACACTATCTATAATTTCACGTTCTAAAATTTCACAATTTTTTAAAATTTTTGATATTTTATTTTCATTTTTGAAAATAAAAAGCATAAATACATGCGCTCGATGTATTTATAAAAAAGTAAAAAATATTTTTTAATCACCCGTATTACTGAACTTATGAGATCGACGGTCATAAATGCGCATATATATGGGTTAAGAACTTACGATTTTATTAGGCGCCTAAGGGCTAACATAAGCTTAATGTGTGTCTCAGCTAAAAATTATATTTTTAGTTTTTGGTTTTTCATGAAAATGTTTTGTTTGATTTTCAAAAATTGTTCATTGGGCTTCCAAAATATTAATTTTCGAAAATAAAAATATATACAAATCTAAAATGGAAAATTTGATGCATTAATTAAATATACTTGAAAAATATTTGCAGAAAAATAAAAAATATATCTGTTAGCCCGGGTTGATATAAGCTTATATTAGCCTAAGTTAATAAAATCGCAACCTTACACATATATGACAATGATCCTATAGAATACGCTTCTATATTTTATATATTTTTATTTTTCGTTTATAGGCAAACCTATGCGTATTTAATTAATGTACCGAAATTTTCCAATTTCACATTGTTATATATATATATATATATATATTCTGTAAACTTTTTTTTTAAAAAAAAATTACTATTTTTGTGTGACCAAGTCACTTGTAACTTTATTCATTTTTTTAGATTGATTATTGATGGAAATCCACTCAATTAATTAAACTTAGCATAATTTAGGAGAATTTGTATTTTAAATCCTCTAACTTTGTATATTTGTATTTTAAAACCTGGAGTTTTCGTATTAGTATTTTAAACCCTGTGAAGTTTGGTTCTTTGCATTTTAATCTTTTGGCCTTAACGATGTTAACAAATGTTGTTAAAATCTTGTAAAATATCTAAAACGTCTATCCGCATTTTAAACCAAACTTCATAAGAATTAAAATGTGCTGATCTTTTCAAACCGGATGCACAGCCTCCTCCGTGCGTCCGACCAAAAAACTTATTTTTAAATTTTTTTTCATGAGTAAGTAAATCTAGGTGTATTAAGAGTGTGTTTGGTAATTAATAAAACATGTCAAGTTAAAACTTTTCAATCTAAAACTTTTCATTCTCCACAACTATCATATTTTTTAATCATTTTTTTACATTTTCCTATACAACTACCATACTTTTCAATCATTTCTACACAACTATTCACACAACTAACCTATCTATTTTAACTTTATCATTTTTACCACTATCATTACCCCTATCATATCACATCATTTGACAACTTTTACTTTCCAAAACTTTCTACCAAAAGTTTTATTCATTACCAAACACACCCTAAATCTATAAACCAAGTTTTACTATTTTTGTATTTTTAAGTATTTTTTGGATTTTTAAATACAATGGCATTTCCGTAATTTTTGGATCTCAGAAAATTACCAAAATGCCACTGTATTTAAAAATACTTAAAAACATCCTTAAAATGGTAAAATTTTATTTATAAATTTAATACACCTAGATTTACTTACCTATGAAAAAAAATTAAAAAAATCTAAAAAATAAGTTTTTGGGTCGGATGCACAGAAGAGGTCGTGCATCCGGTCTGAAAAGATCAAGTCTCATGCTAATATGCAAAGTAAGATTTTAATGGTTTTTTAAAAGCCATAAATACCCTAAGGGCTATAAATTTAGACTAGACTTCATATGATTTAAAATGTAAAGGGAATTTTAGGTATTTTACTAAATTTTAATAGCATTTTTAATAGCATTAGAGGCAAGGGTCTAAAATGCAAAGAAATAAATTTTATAGGGTTTAAAATGTTAACATGCAAACTTCAAGATCCAAAATTCAAAGACGCAAAGTTAGATAATTTAAAATGTAAATTTCCCCATAAGTTATTTAATAAGGACATTGATTTTTTATATCTAAATTATGAAAAATGTTTAAATGTATATATGTCTAAATTATGAAAAATATGTAGACCTATTTTCATATATATTAGAATATAATAATACTTTACAAAATTATTTATTTATATAATAATCATATTTTATATAGGTTTAGATGTTGAAAATAACATTTTAAAAATAAAATTTAACGTCAAAACTATTTTATTATATCAATTTTATAGATTTTTGATGAGATCAATAATATTGAACAAATTATGGATTTTAATGATTCAATATAATAAATAGAGTAAATATTTATCAATCATTATTAACGATGTGTTTGGGAGTAATAAAAGTTTCGGATGAAAAAATTTTTATATACAAAATTTTGAAATAAAAAAAAATGATATGATATGATAGTAATAATGATCAAGAGTAAAGGAAATAAAGTTATTATTAGTTAGGTAGAAATTATTAAAAAATAAGCTAGTTATAGATTGAGATACAAAAAAATAATTAAAAAATAAGAAGTTATGTCTAAAATAAAAAATGTTAGTACTGCTAAAAATAAAAAAGAAGTTACGTAAGTGGAGTTTCACGAAGAGGAAATCTACACATTTTTCATTTTTAGGAGGGCGGCCACGTGCATTATCAATTTGTCATTATATATGATAGGAGAGGAAGGATGGCCGACACTTGCGACAGAGAAAGGTTAGTTATTTTCCGGCCGCCGCCATGGAAAGCTCTCCTCCTCATGCGCTCGTAATACCGTTCCCTGCCCAAGGTCATGTCATCCCCCTCATGCGCCTCTCTCACCGCTTGATCGACGCCGGCTTCCGAATCACGTTCGTGAACACCCACTTCATTTACGCCCGCGTCGTCATGGCCGCCGAGGCCAAGGGTGCTCATCATGCGCACCCCAACTTGCGCATGGCCGCCATCCCCGACGGCTTGCCGGCCGACCACGACAGGAAGAACGTGGGCGAGCTTTCTGATTCTTTTCTCCGGACCATGCCTGGCAGTCTGGAGAAGCTGATTTCCGAGATCAACGAAGAAGCAGGTAATAGTGGTGGGAAGATCGCGTGTCTCATTGCAGATGGGTTTGTGGCCCGTGCTCTCAAGGTTGCTGCGAAGATGGGCATCCGGCCTGTTGCTGTGTGGCCTTCGTCCGTGGAATTTTGGAAATTAAATTTCCGCATTCCTAAGCTGCTCGAGGATGGTGTCATCGACGCTAATGGTATGTTTGTACTACTTTGCAGTGTACTGGTCCCAGTGGTTGCATGTCCACCTTTTTTCTTGTTAAGCTGCTCATCTGTTAAAAAGAGGAATAACTTTTACCAAATTTGAACCACAGGCTTCCCTACTCAGGGGTGCAACTTGGGTTGGGTAGGTCTGAGTATGGGTGGAACCAACCCTTACTTATTTTATAAAAATCTCTATCCTATCCTATTTTAGACCGGGTCGGTCCGGAGCCTACCCTACCCTACCCAATTTTCTCAAGAGTGGGTCGGTTCTGGTTCGGTTCTAAATCGGTTCCTAGAACACGATCTATAAGAAAATGCAACTTGTGTAAGAATCTGAATTTCGGTAAATCAATCCCTGTTGTTTTTGCTGCCTGCTGGTGATGGATCTTCAGATTCAAGAAATGTTGCTAAAAGAGGGGAAGACGAATTTCAAACGGGTGGTTGATGCAGGTCGCCAGATTCGTGGATGCTTGATTGACAATGAGCTACTGAAGGTGATTATTGGTGTTGTTGTGTGCGTCAATGGAGATGCATGCCTACGGGCCGAGGTGATGATGGAAGCTAGATTCTAATATGAAGGTGATGTTGGCCGGATTCCTTGTGGAGGCAGATTCATCGTTGGCCGGAGCTGAAAATGGCAGCCACTAGTAGATCACGATTTGCAGGGGGACGCTAAAAAGAATGTCGAAAATCAATGCAGAAATCGAACAGATGTTGTCAGCGATAGAGCTGGAATTTTTTTGGACATGGCCGGCTGCCGCAATTTGGCAGATAGGATGGGGAGATTACCGGATTTTGCATGGCCAGAATCAATCGAGAACAGGGCATGGCGGCCGATTTTAATGGAAAAAAAAGATTTCCAAATATACTGCTTGAGAGGGTAATAATGAAGGTGGCTGCCGCGATCGGTGCTGCTGGCGCCATTGTTGTTGGAGGAAGAGGGGCAAACGCTACACTTTTTATGAACCTTATATTATACATATTATATATATAACATATGAAATCTGGGTACCCGGAACTGATCCCTACCCGAATTTGAATGGGTATTTCACCCGCGGAACCGAACCAACCATACGGGTAGATTCTATGGAATTGAACCGACCCTATTTAGGGTACCCAGCGAATCGACCCCCAGGTACCCGGACCAAGTTGCACCCCTAATAATACTCAAGCCACATTTATATCGATTACTTGGTCATCCAGGTGGTCATAGATACATGTACTTTAATTTGCTTGTGTATTTCGACTATATATTTGCATCTACCCTCCAGGCCTAGCTCCATCTTTTGTGCTTCTACCATTTTAGACAATAGCTAAGGATTTCATAAAAATACTCTCACTTAGTGAGACTTGACTAGTTAAACTGGATATATATACTTGCCTAAATAAGGAACTTCTACAACTTTTAGCATTTGCAATGAAATTTAATAATAGAGTTGATTTCATTGCTAATAATTCACAACTTGAATTTCCATTGCTGCGAGTTTCACATTTAGGATGTGATCGTTATTCGATAAAAGTTTTTATTAGAAAAGTTTTTGAATTAAAAGAAAAAAGTGATGAGATATAATTGGAATAATGATAAAGAGTAAAAAGAGCAAAATTAAAATAGATATGATAGTTATATGAAAAGTTAAAAAAATACTGAAAAATAAAAAAAATTGCGAAAGGAAAAAATTTTAGATGGAAATTTTTTTTGTAAATACTCTTTAATTAGTTTAGTAACGAAGTATATTTTTTAGTTAATTTTTTGTATCAAATCTTTAGTAATAAATTCATGACAAATATATGTGGTTATTAAAAGTATTTTGAGAATGAAATTATTATTGTTTTTTTGCATTGAATGAGTGTACGCAGCCCATTAAATTGTATCACACTACTTTTGTGGTCAATTATTTTTAATGATTAATATGAGCATCTAAATTGTAAAATTTGAAAGGAGAGGTGTTTATCAATTGATCTAATTAATATATAAATATACAAAAGGTTGTATGTGGCTCCCATTTTAATTTTAAAATTTTTATAATCTAAAACATTTATAATGTTTAGAAAATCTTATTATATAATGCTACCAAAAATAGTTTTCACTCAAAACTTATATTTTGTGAAAAAATACCTTCTAAGAGCGACTATATATGTATATTGCACACTTAGTTTATTAGACTTTGCAATGATTTAATTTTTAACATAAATAGATGCACATGAATAAAAAATGCAATAAATAATTTAGCTTTAAAGAATGTTTTAAAAATAAAAAATGATATTGATGTGTACTGAATCATTAGAATTTGCTGGTACATCTCCTTCATGACTCCTTAGTTATCAAAAACATGTGGAGTACCATGTACCATTATTTAACGTTGACAATATTCAAGGTGGATCCCGAAATTCAATCAAAATTAATAATAAATCACTGCAACCAATATCAATGACTATGGAGTATTTCTTGCAAATAAAGCTCATAAATGGGTATTTTTCAAAAGCGACAATGATAGGGTAAAATGTAAAATCACAAAAGATACATTGGTGCACGCAAGTCGCCAGCTTAGAGAATCTACTAATTTATCATTTTCAGCGACAGATTAATTCTTTAATTTGGATCATCTAAGCTTTGTGAGTGATTAATGGCTTGGCAGGATTTCCAACAGGCGATGAGCGTACCAATGCCATCAAGCATTCCCCTGTCTTCCCCGCAATGCCCGCGACCGAGCTCGCATGGCTCAGCATGCCGGATCGAATCTCGCAGCAGGGCATCTTCCGACTACTCTCCGAATGCGGCCTTGCCCTCCAATTCGCCCACTCCCTCCTCTGCAACTCCTGCTCTGACATCGAGCAAACAGCTTGCGAGCTATCGCCCCAAATCAAGACCATCGGCCCCCTCTTCGCCGCCGGCGGTCTCCGGCAATCCGAAGGTAGTTTCTGGCAAGAAGACACCGAATGCCTTGGGTGGCTAGACCGACATCCTCCCAATTCAGTAATCTACGTCGCCTTCGGCAGTTTCACCATCTTCGAGAAGCGCCAGTTCCAGGAGTTGGCACTAGGACTTGAGCTCTGCAACCGTTCTTTCCTTTGGGTTGTGCGCCCAGGCCTGATCGATCCATCATCGGTAGCAGCAAAAGATCCCTTCCCAGATGGGTTCAAATCCAGAGTCGGAGATCGTGGGCAGATCGTGGGCTGGTGTCCGCAGCAGAAAGTGCTGGCCCATCCTTCTATTGCCTGCTTTGTCAGCCATTGCGGCTGGAATTCTACGATGGAGGGGCTGAGCAGTGGAGTTCCTTTCCTCTGCTGGCCTTACTTCGGCGATCAGCAGCTCAATCTCGCTTACATCTGCGACGTTTGGAAGGTTGGCCTGGCCCTGGAAAAAGATGGGGATGGGATTGTCTCGAGAACGGAAATTGTGGGAAAGATTCAGGCACTGGTGTGTGATGCGGGCATTAAGGCAAGGTCTGCAAAGCTGAAAGGAATCGTAACGGAGAGTGTGGCTGAAGGAGGATCTTCTTTCAAGAATTTCAATGCTTTTGTTGAAGCAATGAAGATTCCAATCAGTCGGAATCCGAATCATGAGCTGAAATGAAACCAATGAAACATTCGATCAAGGCACAAAATAAAAGAAAAATCAGCTGGAATCATAAGCGTGAATGTGGTTGTTGGAATATGTATGGTAATTGAACTTCAAATTAATAGCATGTTTAGCTTCACTAAAAACTTTTCGAATAACTTTTCATTATCTACAATACAATTATTTTATTTTACGATTATTTCTATGCAACTAATTGTACAACTAACATATCTATCTTAATTTTATTCTATTTACCCTCATCATTATCTATATCACATCATATTATTTTCTTTTATTTTAAAATTTTTTATACTAAAAATTTTATTACTTTCCAAACACATTTTAATTCATGAGCTTGAAAGTAATTTGCATATAGGTCGCTTGTGTTTGCATCCCAGCATATGACTTGAAATTTCAGAAATATATAACTTTGGTCTTTTGAATGCAAAAACCAAAAAATACTGTCAATATTTTTCAACTAAATTGATTAAAAAATTTTAATATTTTAATAAATATTCTTATTTAAAAGTTAATTTTGAATAGAAATCATAGAAAATGGCGCAAAAAAATCAACCAAATAAGGTCGTTAATTTTATGTTTTGATAATTGTTTGGAAAAAATTATAATACGGCATTTTGGTCGTTTTGATTAAAAAAATTTAACCATCTTAGCGTTCACGTCACTAAAGCGACAAAAAATGTACATTTTGAAACTTCAAGCCATCATCCCCAAATATAATAGTAAAACTAAAGGTGCAAAATTTACAAACTTCAGGGGCTTATATGCAAATATCTATTATTTTTGAGTTTATATAATTATTTTCATTAATATTTATACAGATAGTTTGATATTACAAATCTAGTACATCCATAACTCATAATAATCTAGTACATTCATAACTCTCTTATTATGGAAGAAATTTTTCAATAAATACCGTCATACCAGAAAGAAAATATGCCAAAAACCACTTTAGAGGAAATAATAAAACCTCTGTATTGTGGATAATTTTGTAAAAATCCCTCCACTAATGAGGGAATTAGAACCTGAGTGGGCTGTTTACCAACTCCCAAGTTACCAACTAAATTTCATAATTGAAAATAACCTTTTTAATGATTTTGGCGGAGATGGATATAGCCTTTAATAAATGGATCCAAAACGCCAACTATTAGCAGTACGGTGGACGACCTCTTACTTAGGATCATCATTTGGATTTCAGAAAAATTTTAATCCACTTTCAACTTTGCTATTTAAAATTTATAATATTTTACTTTTAAATTTTGTCAAGGCAAAATTTTGTCAAGTTACCAACTAACAGTTGCTGCTATTTATTTGAATTTATAATGTAACTAGACAAACATCCTTCTAAAAAACTCATATTCTTAAAACCAAACAAATGTTTTTTAGATAAAAAAAATATTTTCAATTTAAATCCACTTTCAACTTTGCTATTTAAAATTTACAATGTTTTACTTTTTTATTTTGTCAAGGCAAAATTTCAAACAAAACTTCATGGCTGCACCGAAAGCCAATAATCCATTGCAAGTGTCATCTCCCTTCTGGCTTCTCAGATGTAATTAAAAAATAATAATAATAAAATAAAATAAAACTCTCTCTCTCTCTCGCTTGTAAAGAAAAAAGTGGACAATCGCACTTCATAAACATTTTTATTTCGACCATATATCTCAGTTACAAAATTATAAAACACTCCTTCATTTTCATTCATCCCTTCTTTTTCATTTAAATGGCCTTAAAATCTTTGGAAAGCAAGCCATACATGACAACATCCCGAGTCTTCCCCTTCAATACGAAGTACTTCCTCAGCACCGCCTCCTTCACGAACCCCGCCTTCTCCAGCACTCTCCCCGATGCCGCGTTCTCCACGTCCGCCACGGCCTCCAGCCGCTCCACCTCCGGCCGCCGCTCCTCCTCGAAGAAAGCCGCCGCCGCCATCTTCACCGCCTGCGTCGCGAACCCTTTTCCCCAGTGCTCCGACGCGAGCACGTACCCCAGCGAGGCCCGGCAGCCGCCCTCCGGCGTGATGGAGATAGCCCCGATCGGACGGCCGTCGAGGCAGATGGCGCGGTGCCAGGGGTGAGGGATGATCCTCTCTCTCAGCCGCGAGAGCGCCGCTTCTTTGGATGTGAAGGCGTCCCAGCGGCAGAAACGGGCCACCGATTCGTCGCTCGACCAGACCATGAAATCGTCGATGTCGGAGAGACGGAAGGGTCGGAGAGAGATTTGGCCCTGGTCCTTCTCTACAATCGCCGCCGAGAATGTTGTGCTGTTCATCTCTGTATTTTAGTCCTCTTGCGAAATGCTGATGATGATGAATGGATGGTCTGAATCTGTTCTGTTGTTTTAATCAAAACAGGGGACCCGAGCAGGATGGACGATGATGCTCTGGCCTTGGAGACCAACAGCGGCTGTTTAATCAAAATATCTGTTTATCTTGGCTCTGGAGATAAGTTGACCATGGTGATTCTGCAAAAAGGGATCATTTGCAAAACTGGAAAGCTCAGGGATTCATTTGAAAAAAGCTCTTCTGCAAATGAACTCTTTTGAGAATTTCCTGTGCGAAATTTCCCCGCAAATAACATTTCCCCCACTGTTAGTACAATGTCTTTTTTTATGGAAGTTAATACAGTGTCTTAATTTCTTACATTTATGTATTACTTTGTAAATTGATTATTAATGTTATATTTCATTATGCCAATAACATTTGGAAAAATTATGAGTGCAACCTTCATAGCTTACATTGCATTCTTGTAATTTTACGAAAAATTCTAATAATATCTTAACAGGAGATTTTCTAATAATATCTTAACAGAAGATACAAGCTTTCTATTTTAGGCAAATCTAGGATGCATATTTATAATTTTTGCAAATTTAAGGATATAAATGCCATATCGGTCAAACTTTAGTCATATTTGCAAAAATGCCTTCCGCAAATTTCCCCATAAATAACATTTTCCCCGCCGTTAGTACGTCTTAATTTCTTTTTCCCTTTATCGTGATCCTATCATATACAACCCGTCATTTTTTATATTTTAAAAATACCTTATTAAAATCTAATCATTTAGAATATAAATTGATATAATTATTTGATGGGAAACTTATATGCTCTAAAAAGTTTAGTATATTTGTATGGAAGAGCTAAAATTTTTGAATCTTCTCTATGCCTTTTCAAAAATGTGATAATTGTAAAAATTATGATTAAATACACACTAATTTATGTTCTAATTGGTTTTAATGTAAACTATATTTTCGAAAATACAAAAAGTAACTGGTCGTATAAGATCATAACTGTTGTCTAGTATAGGCCATAGATTATGTAACATTACCAAATGCCTGTGATTCTATCCTCGAATGGGGCTTAATATACAACTTAAGATTCATTCTCTGAAGCCTAATTTTTGATTTACCCAACTCCAATATCCTGATTACTCTGCTCAGTTAAGCATGAATAATAACTTTCGGGAGGCTCAATAGATGCTTATTAGGACGTAGGAAGATATATTAGTATTAGCACATAAACAGACAATGATACTCTGCTTTTTTCTCCTCTTGCATGTCGGCTACGCCAAAACATTTTATGTTTTCAATTAAGTGAATTGACATAATCCAGATCCATCCAGTATTTAACAACAAACAAAGAGAAATATTTGATTCATCGATTGATTTCAGTAGGCAGCTGAACCATTTGCCATTTTATACACATACAACAATTCTACATGTTTCAGAGATTCATGCATGTAGAAATTTTTTTCATGAAATTACCATCCAAATTTCATACCAATCCACCTTATGCACTTCAAGTTAGGAATTTATCAATCAATAACCTAATTTACCAAATAATTATTAACAAAATAACATAAATAATAGAATTTAATAAATGTGCCAACTCATTATTTTCTGCACCATGTTTCTCTTTTTGTGCACATTAATCCAAGTTGAACAAGGGTGATTAACTTAATCACCTTGATTAGTCATTTGCTCTCATCTTATCCATCCAACTCAGGGCATATAATTAATAATTATACAATTCCTAATTTACATTCATTAGTCTCAAAATGTCCTAGGTATTACAATGGCATTGCAGGAGAGACGGGTGAGAGGGAGAGAAATTGGGAGAGAGGGAGAGGAAGGGAGGGAGAAAGGGAAATAGGGAGAGGGCGGGAGGGAGGGAGATGAATTAGGAGAGAGATTGGGAAGAGAGGCATAGAGGGAGGGAGAGAGATAGAGATCGACAGAGAGCAAGATCGGGAAGTGAGGGCAGAAGGAAGAAAGAGCAAGGCAGAGAGAGGGAGGGAGGGAGGGAGGTGGGGAGGACAAGAGAGAGCATTTAATTGTCAGCCGGAGGGTGTCACTGTCGGAATGGTGGGAGGTAGCTTGAGAGAACCGTGACAGCATCAAAGCAGGAGCGGGAGAGATAGAGACAAGAGAGCGTCGAGGGAGAGAGAGAGGAGACATGAATACGAGAGAGGTGAGGGATGGGCCTGTGTGGAAAATTCCGCCTTGACAGGCGATGACCGGTAAATTCCTGGAGCCCAATTCAGTGCACCCGGGTGCATTCAGCCTCAATGCACCCGGGTGCACTGCACCTATTTTTTTTATTTTTTTTTAAATTTTTTTATACAATGGTTAATCTAGGTTTATTTAACATATGTATCAATTTTTACTATTTTTGGAGACTTTTAGATATTTTTTTTAGATTTTTAAAAATCAGTGGTATTTTCGGTAATTTAAAATTACGAAAAATGCCACTGATTTTAAAAAATCTAAAAAAAATATCTAAAAATCTCCAAAAATAGTAAAAATTGATACATATGTTAAATAAACCTATATTAACCCGGGTGCACTGAATTGGGCTCCTAAATTCCTAGCATTAATTTGTTTGTCTTGCCCGCCACATTTTTGGCATCTCATCCAATTGCCCAAAACATCTCCGCGTGATAGAACGAGTGAGAGCACTAGTTGGAAATAGCGGGTTTGACCAACCGGTCGGTAAAGATCGAAATTCATCAAACACGGGTTGGCAAATATCTGCCATTGCCCAACGAATAGGATGACTTTGTGTTGGTAATTTGGGATTTACTCTACAGCAATAAATAATAATTTTAGTGCATGAAGAATCACTCTAAAATGATTTTTATTTTTGCACTCTATAGGAAAATATGTTTGGGATGTCTTTTATTTCCTAGCAATATAGATACAATCAACATAATATATCATGCGTAATTGAAATATTTGCTCTAAAATATTATTCATATGTAGATAAATGATTCTCTTGAATTAGATGAGATGGGAATGACCTGAAAAAATTATCGTTGTGTGTTTTGAATAAAAAATCGAATGAGAATTGAGAAAAATTATATAGAAAATGGCAAAAGTAATTGTTATTTTGTGGGAAATGCTACGTGGAATGAGATGTGGGATGTGGTGAAAATTTTGTTCTACTAGTAATAAAAAGAATTATGCATAAATCAAGAAAAGTTATATGAGAAATAAAATAATAAATTGGTATTTTTGAAAAAGTAAGTTGTTATTTTTAAAAATGAGAAATATTTTTTTTTTGAAAGAAATTTCATCTCATATATTCCTGTCCAACCTTGTCAACAAGTTCTGACGTTCCAACTATGAACCTTGGATATAAACGATTTTCATGCTTTACCTATAATTATAATAGCATATTTGTTTAAAGAAAAATAAAAAAGAATAAAAATGCAAAAGTCAACACCTAAATATTCTTTTTTTTTTTACATTTTTTCCTATATATTCAATTATTTTCTCTTATTTTTTGTATAATTTCCATAACTATTTTTTAAAATTTTCATTCACTTCTATCATAGTTGTTTTATTTCCATTTTCTCTTTTTCATTTTCCTATCAACAAACGCACACAAATGTTTATTGTCGACACTGCTCACTTAAGACTGCTCACTTAAGACTTTGATTTGAAGAACGAATGACTGCGTTAGTTTGAGCTAAGTAAAAGTACTGCTTAATTTATCTTAAAAAACTGACTTATAATAATTTTTATTTTATTTTTTCTTCATATACTTATTTATCTAAATATACTAATATATAAACTAAGTTTTATCATTTTTGAATATGTATATATGTTTTTTTGAGATTTTTTAACATCTATATGTAAATAAATACGTGTCTAGCTTTGAATTTTTGGGAGAAAATGGACTGAATCAGTAGGAAAGGTAGAAGAATTCCGAGAGGAGACGGTAGCAATAATGCAGTATGTCCTGTTCATAGTTCAAACTCGACGGCATCCTCGTTTGTTTCTGTTTGGGTGTTGCAGATACCACCAAAGATTTCGACGCGTTACCGTATATTGGACGATTTCCATAAATAAATTAAAAACTGATTGGAGAATATCTTAATTGATTCAGTCCATTTTCTCCCAAAATTTCAAAGCTAGACACGTAAGAGAGAGTCCTAAAGTGTAGAGAGCACTGACAAACGCTTCAGACGTCGTTGGCGTTTTCTTCTTTCTTTAGATCGAGCATAGATTTTAGTCGTATATCTTGCTTCCTAAAAAAACACTAATTAGTTCATTCTCATGTGCTCGACAGTGACGATGACAGCAAAATTTCTAACTTAAGCCGCCAAGATAGAAAATTTCTTTTTACTGCTGCTGAGGTCAGATCCGTCTAACTCTATGAGGGTATACGATCCTGTGCAGTCAAACTGCACCGTAATTACGGCGCAGGTGGCTGTCAAATGGACCCCACACATATTAGATTGTAATGAAACTTTATACGCTCATTTATCCATATATAAATTATACTTTATACGGTTTAGATGTTGAAAAAACCACTTTAAACTTGATGTTTATATTAAACTATTTTATTACGTTGATTTTGCACCATTTTAAGATGGAGACTACACATATGCTGGATTTGGATGAAAATTGGTATGCTAATAAATTGAACAATTCTAAATACAATGGGTAGGGTGAATTTTCTATTTATGATCAAGTGGGGCCCACAGTGCATGGACTGCACGGTGCAGTCGCATGCACTGGATTATTTCCCTATATATATAATAGGAAAATGACTGCATTGTAGCTTCACATGTATTAAAATTAACATTTACCTTACCTATTATATTTAAAATTATTTATTTTAATAGTATACTAATTTTCACCGTGTATATGACTGCACCGTGTAGTCCATGCACCGTAGGGCCTAGAGATCATGAATTGAAAATCTATCCCACTCATTATATTTATAATTATTTACTTTATTAGTATATCAATTTTCATTTAAATACAACATATGTATGGGCCCCACTTAAATTCAGTATAATTAAATTGTTTAACGTAAATATCAATTAAAGTGGTATTTTTAACATCTAAATCATATAAACTATGATTTTTATATAAATAAATGATTGTGTAAAATATTATTATATTTTAATATTTGTAAGGCTCATTTTCAACAGAACATTCTAATATATGTAGGGCTCATTTTCAACCAATTACGGTGCAATTCATTTGCACAATAACATATCCCATATGTAGAGGTGTGTAATGGTCATGTTCAACCTATTAACCTGTTCATACAACCCGTTTATAAATAAATTTGGATTGAGATTTTTAAATAAGTGAATTATGATTGGCCAACCCATTTAATAATGTAATTAAATAAATGGATTATGATTGAGATTTTATAACCCGTCAACCTATTTAGTAATTCGTTTAACTCATTTAACCGTTCAACCCATTTAACCCATTAAAGTTATATATATAAATGTGAACCTCTTGATTATTTTTCCTATTAAATCTTTCTCCCATTACCTGATTTTCATTTTTTAACTGTTGTTTTAATTTCATTTTCCTGTTATTACCTTATTTCTATTTCCTTTGTGCTAAAAACACCTTCTCGTATCTTTCTGCGAGATCATCGTCTATTAGAATTTACTGCTCTTGGTCGTTTACTATACAACCCGTTAACAACCCACTAACCCATTTAATACTCTCTACAGGATCATCGTTTATTAGAATTTACGGCTCTAGATCATGTGTTATACAACCGTTAACAACTCACTAACTCATTTATTAAATAGATTAGGGTTGAAGTTTTTCAGATAGATTAATAAATAAATTAGAGTTGAAATATTTTAAATAGTTTAATATTAGAATTAAGCTTCAATCCTATCCGTGAACACCCCAACTCATATGTTCAAATCTTAACATTTGGTGTGACTATGGCCTTAGCCTAATTGTTGCATACTGGGTCATAGATCCTGAGATCCAGAATTCGAAGCCCCGTAACAACTAGTTTCAAGGCTGTAATTTAAAGAAATATGGTTTTAGGTACCCGGAATTACGGAATCATAACATTTCAACAAATCGAGTCATGGGTGAGCTGTTCTTCATTGAATATCTATCGGTGCAGGTTGGATTTACAGATTGTACGTAGTCGTAGAGAACTAATCTTGCCACTACCCGCTTAATATCGAGTTGACAGTTGACACATGGCAGCATCCGGCATCAGCTATCCTCTGCCGCTTATATGCCTACCTAGCTTGTTGACCGCCCAATCCCTATCTAACCCTAGCCTCTGTTGCATAAAAGTGTAACTATGTAGTTTCTTAATTTTTAAAATTATAATTTTCAATGAAAAATTTAATTTATTTATTATATTTAATATGATTTATTTATTTAAGAGATAAAGTTTCATCTTAATCAAGTATGTTTATAAGACACATTTGATGAAAAATATATTCATATTAAAATTATGAAAAATACTTAGATCTATGTACACATATATTAGATTGTAAAAACACTTTATAGAATCATTTATCTTCATATAAATGATATTTTCGATAGTTTAGATATTTAAAATACAATTTTAAAATTGATATTTAGCATTAAACTATTTTATTACATTGATTTTTAATGAAGCCCATATACGAATATATTAGATAAATAAAAAAGGTTTTCAAGATACTATAAATGATGTTGAATGCAATGAATGAATTTAATTTTTATCATCCATCAAGGTTTTAAATATAAATGGGGTTACATAGAACAACAATTTCATAGAAGCGAGACTGCTCAATTAACTAGGACATGTTTGGAAAGTGATAAAATTTTAAATAAAAAGTTTTTTGTGTAAAATTTTTTTGAAATGGGAGAAAATGATATTATATGACAGAGGTAATGATGAAAAGTAAAGAGAATAAAATTAAAATAAATAGGTTAGATATATGAGCAGTTGTATAGAAATGATTAAAAAATAGAATAATTGTATAGATAAAAGAAAAAAGAAAAAAAGAAAAACAGGGTGACTATGAAAGTTGAAAAATTTTAAATTGAAAAATTTTAGTTTTAACAAACACTCACCTAAGTAGTAACTACAGATCATGTGAATCCATGCTCACGATCGATCCTAAAGGCTATAGAAAGAAAATTTTTTATTTTAATAATTTATTTTTATAAATGTGTATACCTTATCTATAATGTCACTTTCTAAAATTTCACAAATTTTAAAATTTTTTGGTATTTTATTTTTTTTTTTGAAAATAAAAAGCATAAATACATGCGATCGATGTATTTATAGAAAAGTAAAAAAAAATTTAATAATCCCTATTAGAACTTATGAGATCAACGGTTATAAATGCGCACATATATGAATTATTAACTTATGATTTTATTAGGCGCCTAAGGGCTAAAGTAAGCTTAATGTTAGTCTCAGCTAAAAATTATATTTTTATTTTTAGTTTTTCATGAAAATGTTTTTTTTATTTTGAAAAATTGTTAATAACGGTTCCAAAATATTAATTTTTGAAAATTAAAATAGATAAGTATTTGTATGATTAGTTACGCAGAAATGATTAAAAAATAGATTAGTTATAAGGTGAGATAAGAAGAAAAGTTTTATGTTGAAACGCTTTTACTATTACTTAAATAAAAAAAAGTTACTTTCATCAAAAAAAAAATAAAAAATAAAAAATAAAAAAAAGTTACTTATAAGTGGAGTTTTACGAAGAGGAAATCTACACATATTTTTCATGTTTAGGCGGGCGGCCACGTGCATTATCAAATTTTCATTATATATGATACGACAGGAAGAATCACCTACACTTGAGAGAGAGGTAGGTTAGTTATTTTCCGGCCGCCGCCATGGAAAGCCCTCCTCCTCCTCATGCACTCGTAATACCGTTCCCTGCCCAAGGTCATGTCATCCCTCTCATGCGCCTCTCTCACCGCTTGATCGACGCCGGCTTCCGAATCACGTTCGTGAACACCCACTTCATTCACGCCCGCGTCGTCATGGCCGCCGAGGCCAAGGGTGGTCATCATGCGCACCCCAACATGCGCATGGCCGCCATCCCCGACGGCGGCCGACCGCAACAGGAAGAACGTGGGAGAGCTTTCTCATTCTTTTCTCCGGACCATGCCTGGAAGTCTGGAGAAGCTGATTTCCGAGATCAACGAAGAAGCAGGTGATAGTGGTGGGAAGATCGCGTGTCTCATTGCAGATGGGTTTGTGGCCCGTGCTCTCAAGGTTGCTGCGAAGATGGGCATCCGGCCTGTTGCTGTTTGGCCTTCGTCCGTGGAATTTGGAAATTAAATTTCCGCATTCCTAAGCTGGTTGAGGATGGTGTCATCGACGCTAATGGTATGTTTGTACTAATTTTCAGTGTACTGGTGGTCCTAGTGGTTGCATTTCCTCTTTTTTTTTTCTTGTCAAGCTACTCATTTTTCAAAAGAGGAATAACTTTTACCCAATTTGAACCACTGGCTTCCCTATCATAATACTCAAGCCACATTTATATCGGTTACTAGGTCATCCAGATGGTCACGGATGCATGTACTTTAATTTGCTTATGGATGTATTTGACATTTGATATAAAATGACAAGTTAAAATTTTTCAATCTAAAGCTTTCCACTCTCCATAATTATCATATTGTTTAATTATTTTTTCACATTTTTCTATATAACTATTCTACTTGTCAATTATTTCTATATAACTATCTACACAACTACCATATCTATTTTAACTTTATCATCTTTACTACTTATCATTATTCATATCATATCACATAATTTGACAACTTTTACTCTCCAAAACTTTTCATCAAAAGTTTTATTTATTACCAAACACACCCTATGTATTTCGACTATATGTTTGCACCCACCCTCTGGGCTTAGCTCCATCTTTTGTGCTTCCGCAATTTTAGACATCAGCTAAAGATTTCATAAAAATACTCTCACTTGTGAGACTTGACTACTTACAGAAATATTCAGGTGCAACAGAGCTAAAATGGGCCCTACATGATCAGCAAATCATAATCTACTACACTCATTGTATTTAGAATAATATATTTTATTATCATACCAATTTTCATCCCAATCAGATATGTGTATGAGCTCCATTTGAAAATGGTATAAATTCAATGTAATAAAATAGTTTGATATAAATAACAACTTTAAAGTGGTTTTTTTAACATGTAAATCATTCGCTATAAAATTTATATATGAATAAATGATTGTATAAAGTTTCATTACATCCTAATATGTGTGGGGCTCTTTTTTATCAAATGTACTACTATTCCGATGTAGTTGTGCTGTACCGGAACAACTCCCAACTAGTTAAATTGGATATATATACCCGCCTAAATCGGCAACTTCTACAACTTTTAGCATTAACAATGAAATTTAATAATAGAGTTAATTTCATTGCTAATAATTCACAACTTGAATTTCCATTGTTGCCAGTTTCGCAGTTAGAATGTGATCGTTGTTGCATAAAAGTTTTTGGTAAAAAAGCTTTTGAATTAAGAGAAAAAGTGATGAGATATAATTGGAATAATGATAAAGAGTAAAAAGAGCAAAATTAAAATAGGTATGATGGTTATATGAAAAGTTGAAAAAATATTAAAAAATAAAAAAATTGTGAAAGGAAAAAATTTTAGTTGAATTTTTTTTTGTAAATACTCTTTAATTAGTTTAGTAATGAAGTATATTTTTTAGTTAATTTTTTGTAGCCAATCTTTAGTAATAAATTCACGACAAACATATGTGGTTACTAAAAGTATTTTGAGAATGAAATTATTATTGCTTTTTTGCATTGAATGAGTGTACTCAGCCCATTAAATTGTATCACACTACTTTTGTGGTCAGTTGTTTTTAATGATGAATATGAACATCTAAATTGTAAAATTTGAAAGGACGGGTGTTTTTCAATTGATCTAATTAATATATAAATATACAAAAGGTTGTATGTGGCTCCCATTTTAATTTTAAAAACTTTATAATCTAAACCATTTATAATGTTTAGAAAATCTTATTATATAATGTTACCAAAAATAGTTTTCACTCAAAACTTATATTTTGTAAAAAATCACCTTGTAAGAGCCACTATATGTTGTACACTTAGTTTATTAGATTTTGCAATGATTTAATTTTTAAATCATAAATAGATGCACATGAATAAAAAATGCAATAAATAATTTAGATTTAAACAGTGTTTTAAAAATACAAAATGCTATTGATATGTATTGAATCATTAGAATTTGCTGGTACATCTCCTTCATGACTCCTTAGTTATCAAAAACATGTGGAGTACCATGTACCATTATTTAACGTTTACAATATTCAAGTGGATCCCAAAATTCAATCAAAATTAATAATAAATCACTGCAAACAATATCAATGACTATGGAGTATTTCTTGCAAATAAAGCTCAAAAATGGGAATTTTTCAAAAGCGACAATGATAGGGTAAAAATGTAAAATCACGAAAGATACATGGGTGCACGCAAATCGCCAGCTTAGAGAATCTACTAATTTATCATTTTCGGCGACAGATTAATTCTTTAATTTGGATCATCTAAGCTTTGTGAGTGATTAATGGCTTGGCAGGATTTGCAACAGGCGATGAGCGCACCAATGCCATCAAGCATTCCCCTGTTTTGAGAGATTCATGCATGCAGAAATTTTTTTCATGAAATTAATTTTCTAAGCGTATTTAATTCATATGTCAAGTTTTACCAATTTTCGACATTTGTACGTTTTTTTATTTTCAAAAATAAACATTCCCCCCTCATGTGTCTTGATGCACCTCTTTGAATGTTTGTTTCAAGGTGGTCACTTGTTTTATGCTAAATCAAACATACACTGGAGTTGCTGCCGCTCCATGTAAGAGGTGTAAACATGATAGTAGCCATTCTCTCTCCTTAGATTTTGCTTTAGGTCCGCCTTTCGGAATGTAAAAGCAGTGTTAGTGAATGAATGTTGGTTTAAGTTGGATTACGTTATTTATGGTGTTCGATGTCTCCTTGTTGGCCTTAAAATTCCTTCCATCCTCCTCTTGAAGCACTGAAAGAAAAAAGGCAGATGAAAGACAACTGGGGAGGCTGATGATTGAAACTCATGAATCTGTATCAGGGTATCGGTGCGCACTTCTTTAAGCATGCCTCACAATGCCATTGGAGATAGAGTACTCGTGTTGAATCATGTGATGCCCAAATGTGTTGGTATTAGATGCTGTGTTTATATCTCATTCATGCCCATAGAAAATGTGGGTATCAAAACTGTAATCTTGAAAGTGAGATGTTTGCTTGGTTTCATGACTTTAAAGATGGTTCATGTAAGGATCATACACTTCCCTAGTGCTGCTTCACGCATGTGATAACAAATTTCTACATACTGGGGCATCAGAGGTTCCCAAATCCAAGGGATTTCTCAGTTCACCTATCCATCAAGGAAGCAATTTTGCCCAAGTTGGATTGAATGGTTGTTGCTTTGTATACTTGACTGTTTGTTATATAGCAGAAAACACAGCTCTCTTTGAGGAGAACGATTTTTTGCCAACTCTTTGAATGGGTCACTGAGGACGCAACTCATGATTGATAGGAATGTCTCGTTAGAAAACCACTTATGATGATGCTACTGATGAAGAAGATCAAATGAAGTAAAGGACTAAACCAATCAGTGATGTCGATATTATCAGGCTAAACTATGTTGGTGTTATTAGGCTAAACTATCTCCATGCTTCCTTACACTCATGCAGGGGAGGACAAAGAAAAGCTACCTGAAAAAAACAATAATAATTGGAACACAGAGTAATCCCTCAAGAAGATGATGGGGAAATATTATTTTTAAATATGAGGTTAAGAGTTAATCAATGCGCATGTGTAGCAACCCTGTCAAGAAGATTTATTGGCTTCTCCTCTGCACGCCTTGGAGCAACAAGAGAAATGATCCAATTCCAATGCCAACGCATCTTTTTATATATATATGAAGAAAACAAAAGTACAAGAATAGTCTCTGAATACTTACCATTAAGAACGACAACCACTTGGAGGAAATGAAATCCACTGGGGAGATATAAACATGAGTTATGAACTATCCTCAACATCTGAGCATTCTTGCAGATCGAGTGCCAATTCAAGGTTGGACACCACATCACTCATTGTTGGCCTATCAACTTTGCGGTCAGCTAAGCACTTCGAAGCAGTCTCCACAAACTTCCTAAAACAATTTGGTATAATCTTCCCTTTCAGATGGGGATCAATTATCTCTTCCAGCTTGTCATTATCGTGGCAATACAGGGCCCACTTTTCTAACCTGGCCTGATTCCAGGGCAATGAAGGATCTAAAGTCGGGCGTGCGCACAACACTTCAAATAGCGCCAACCCAAATGCAAACACATCTGACTTCTCAGACTCCAAATCCAAAGGAAGCTCCTCTAGATCCTGCCAGGCGTCCCTTGTCAATCGTCCAACATCAGATAGCTTGGAAACCCACTTGTAATCAAGGAGGATGTTGCTTGTCTGGACACCTCCACGGACTATAGCTTGACTGTTAGCCTCCACATGGAGGTAGTGCAGGCCACGGGCAGCCCCGATGCAAATCTTCAATCTCTGCTTCCAAAGGAGAGGAGGCTTTTGTGACTCGTATAGATGGTCACGGAGGTTCCCACGTGCCATATACTCGTAGATGAGGATCATCTCCCACTTCCCCACATAGCAACCGATGAGGGAGACAAGGTGGGTATGGCGTAGCTTGAACAAGATCTCAATCTCACCTTTGTACTTTTTGAATTCCAACGGATTTGCATGCTTGATTACAACATGGGTACCCCCAATGACTCCCCGATAGACCTTACCAAACTCACCTTGGCCAATGCAGAGGACCTTGTCAAAGTCATTAGTGGCCGTTTGAATATCTGCAAAGGTGAAGACCTTACAGTTGAAGCCCTCTTGCAGTTGAAGTGCGAATTCAAGGTCCCATAGCACATTCTTCATTGTTGGTCGATTAACTCCAGTGTCAGCCAAGCATTGCGTAGCAATGCGCTCAAAAACCTTTAAGCACTCTGGTGAGATCTTTCCTTTAAGATTGGGATCGATGTTCTCTTCCAATGTGCTACTTAGCACTTCGAATGAGTTCACTTGATTTCTTTCTAATGGTGAGGGCCCACAAAGCACTTCGATTAGCAGGACCCCGAATGAATATACATCTGACTTTTCTGTTATGTTCTGTAGACGGGAGCATTCAGGATCCATATATCCAATGGTGCCCATGACCATTGGATCCCGCATAAAGTCCTTATTCCATCTTCTGAATCTTGAAACCTTAGGAACAAGATTTTCATCAAGGAGGATATTAGTTGCGGCAACGTCTCCGTGAATGATAACTTTGCTACTAGCCTCATGGTGAAGGTAGCTCAAGCCACGAGCCACTTCAACGCAGATACGGAGTCTCATCATCCAAGTAAGGGGATGGTATTCAGAATTGCAAAGGCACTGTTCAAGGCTCTTTAGATTCATGTAATTTATTTCTGAGACCTCATCATTGTAATCAATCGAGAAAACAAGGTTGCGATGGCGTAGCCTTGAGACAATCATAATCTCTGTTTGGAACTTACTTTGGTTCTTGTCGACACCTGTAACGTCTCCCTTATAGATCCTGCTGAGCCCACCTCCAATGGTGTGGTAATCATGGAAGTTAGCGGTAGCAAGTTTGATGTGTTCTAAGGAGATATGCTGGTAGGGAGGCAGCAACGGTGCAAATTTAGGGTGCCTGCCCATGTCCATTTGGCCTACGCTTGCAATTTTGGGCTTATTGTGCGTTGAAGTTGAGGATTGCACATCTGCAGCATTTTCTTGCCAACGTAATGCAAATTCAAGGTTTCTCATGACATCTTCCATTGTGGGTTGGATGATCCCAGAGTCAGCTAAGCATGTGATAGCCGTCCTTGCAAATATGTTTAAGCACTCTGGTGCTATCTTTCCCTTTAGATGGGGGTCTATCATCTCTTCTAGCATCTCGATCCTTTTGCAATCTAAGGCCGATTTAACTGAAGTGATCAAATTCTTTGGCAACCAAGAATTGTTCTGCTTGGGCGCACAGAGGGCTTCTAGCAATACTACCCCAAATGAGTACACATCTGACTTTTCCTCTGTGGAAACTAGGATGGACAGTCCAAAATTTGTAATCTTGGCATCCCAGTTTGAATCAATGAGGATGTGGCTTGTCGTCAAATCTTGGTGGATGACGCCATAACTAGCAACCTCATTGTGGAGGTATTGAAGGCAACGGGCAACCTCAATGCAGATTTTGAGCCTGAGATTCCAAGGGAGGGGAGGCATTTGTGCGCCATAGAGATGTTGGCGAAGGGTCCCACGTGCCATGTAGTCGTAAACAATAATCTTCTTCCCACCTTCCACACAATAACCAATAAGGGAGACAAGGTGACGGTGGCATAATTTGGAGAGCATCTCAATCTCTGTTTTGAACTTAGGAAATGCTCTTTCAGACAGATATTTTACACACTTGATGGCAACTTCCTTCCTAGCTTCTCCTCCACCATCAATGAATCCCCTATAGACCTCACCATAACTTCCAGCTCCAATCTTGAGATCCTCATCAAAGTTGTTAGTCGCGTTCCTCATCTCTGTAAGGGTGAACATTCGGCAAAGGCCTGAATTGACCAAACCTCTAGTCTTCGCATTGATGAGGCCGGTAGTAAGGGCATCCTTCCGTTGTTTCCAACGACGAGGATCAAAAGGGAAACAAGACGGGACAACCATGCTGAGCAACACCACCGACTACAGCTGCCTCTGCTACTTACAACACCAGTCCCAAGCACGCATGGATCGATCCTTGATCAAGGATGGTTTTAGGCTATAGAGTGCATAGGTTGTGATTTTGTGGGGGCTTCTTTGCCAGGAAGACGTTATCTCATAGAAAATCGACTAGGGGATGCAATAACATATCAGATGTGAGGGGGCAATTGCCATAAAGCAAGAACACCTTCTGATGAAATAACATACCAAATGTGCGGTGGAAAATTGCAATAAAACAGAGAAAATTCTCTATGAGGGACTCTACGAGGAGAAGTAGGTCTTGGTGGTCTGCATGATCAGAAGAGAAGAGCAGCGGCTTAGGAAAGAAAATGGTGGCGCGGCTCTCTCAGAAGAACCAGGAAGAATTGACAGGAGAAAAGCGAACCCCCATGCCCCTCCCGCAGGACACGGTAAAATTTTTTAAGAGGTAATGTCGGCATGCTCGACAGCGGAGCGGAAAAGCAAATATTTTTTCAATGCTCGGCGACGTGCACTGGGGAATGGAAAGACCAAAAGCAGGATAATTTTTTAAAGAGACTTGACTTGCTGCGTTCCGGGTAAAGCAAAGGAATTCTGCATAACAAGAGCCGTCCGATCATCGATAGCTCTGTTACAAATTAATTCGTGGCGACAAAGCAAATAACGAGCCAATCTTTTTTCAAAATTATCTTCCGCGCCTCTCGCCCGAACCATCTCCTGCCTGAGCGCCCGAACCGCCTCGCGGTAACCGAATTCCTTTCCCGCAAGAACTCTAGCACCAATCCATGCACCGCGCCCATTGTTAGCGCCACCATCTTCTCCAACAAAGAGACAACAGTTAGTTCCCGCCCAGATCTCCATCTGTTTCTTGCTCTCTCTCTCTCTCTCTCTCTCTCTCTCTCTCGTAAAAAAAAGCGCTGATCCAATCTTTTCTCTATCTTCTTACGCTTTTTTTTTTTTTTTTTTGTATTGGATCTCTCTCTAGTGCCCCCTCTCTTTACAGCTTCGATGTTGGTCCTCTGTGCCAATTTCTAGCTCTGCGCCACATCTATAGATACTGCTTAGGTTCACTGAGCTTCCAGATCTCTAAATCATCGAAATTTCAGCAGTTGTGTACTAATCATGGTGTATTGTGTCATAACAAGGATAAAAAGGATATACTAGTTAAGTGATAAAATAGTTAGAATATAGGAATAAAAATAGAAACAATATTGTTAAAATCGGTAAACTAATTGAAACATATGGGAAACGATTTTGCCTTTCCTCTTTTACTGTTAACATTACCAAATGTCCTCATAATATAATACGGTAAAGAAGTAATAAGCATGTAGATGTAAAAATAGAAAAAGTAAGCCGTGGTAATTAAGATGTAAAATATTATTTAGAAAATATGTGAAGTGGAGTAGAGATGGGAAACCGTATTCTCATTTAAGCTTGTTTTCAAAGGGAGCCTTAGCTTTAGTGGTTACCCCGCTGGCACCGAAGGCTATACATATGGGTTTGAAGGTCAATATTGTAGAAATAATTGAAATGCAAGATAATCCTATAAGAAAAAATTATTAAAAATATGATAATTATTGAAAATAAAAAATTTTAAATTGAAAAATTTTAATTTGAAAAGTTTTTAAGTTCAACCGACATGCTGTCACTCTTACACTTGGGATACCCTAGTAATTACATGACAACTCTTAAGTCTCTCTCTCTGCTCCTCTCTAAGGCTCATCCCTAACTGATATATTACGTAGGATTCACATTTGAAGAGAGAGCCACTGGCTCGGAATTGGGTAATCTTGCTCACCGCTTTGATTGGAAGAGGATGCAAAGAGGATGGAGTGCTAAAGAAGTGTTGTTGTGCACTGGGAATGACCTCTTTACTCTCCCAATTCGATCTGCATGATGAGAGAGCAGCAGCTACTTAGGAAAGAAAATGGTGGCGCCGCTTTCGCAGAAGAACCAAGAAGAATAGATGGAGAGAAATGACACCACATCTCCTGTCACGGAAACAGGCGAAATTTTTTTAAAAGGGCAGCGTGAGCGGTGGGCAGCAAAAAAGTCAGTAATGGAATGTTTTTGAAAATTAGAAGACCGTGATACGAGGGCTGTAATCGTATGCACCCGGGAGCATTGAGGCTCAATGCACCCATGATAAGGGGGGATGCACCCTGGTGTACTACACCTATTTTTTTATTTTTTTAAAACTTTTTTTTATAAAACTGTTAATCTAGGTGTATTTAACATACGTATCAATTTTTATCAATTTTGGAGACTTTTAGGTATTTTTTTTTAGATTGTTAAAAATCAGCGGCATTTTTAGTAATTTTAATGCCACTGATTTTTAAAAATCTAAAAAAATACCTAAATGTCTCCAAAATTAGTAAAAATTGATACATATGTCAAATACACTTAGATTAACCATTGTATAAAAAAATTTCAAAAAAAAATTTAAAAAATGATTGGTGCATACAACTGCAACCCGTGATACGGTAGATATGATGTTGTTGTACGCGGACAATTTTCAGTATTAGTTAGCACCTTACTGTATGATAACAACCAACAAACACGACTGTCGTCCAAGATAGTTTGCCAACCCCTTTAATCCGCATCCATGTTTCCTGGCCTCAGGAAGAGAAGAGAAAAAAATAATGCACAAAATTTTTTGAAAAGAATTTAATTAATATGACACAAAATAGAACCGAGCATTGCTCTATTGGTCACAATGGTCTGTGATGAGGACGTGCGTCAGCCGTGCTTGAGTATGAAATATTTGGTCTCCCTTGAAAATGAGCAGGAGCAGTTTGTCTCCTTTAATAATAAATAGAAGTTTATTATGTGGAAACTTGTAGTCTCAAGTGAATAGACTTAATATGTAATTTCAGATATTATAATATATACAATACCAATAAAAAATATGATACAAATAGTAAAGTAAGAATACATATTTAGTTGTGTAAGAAAATAATTAGAATATACAAATAAAAATGAAAAATAGAATAATTAAATTAGGTAAAATCATTAAAATATATGGAAAAATAAATTTCCTTTTGTTCGATATCATAAGGTAAAGTAGTAATAAATAAGGTAGTTATGTGAAAAATTATTAAAATATAAGAATAAAAAATGAAAATTTTAGGTATTTTGATACTTAAAATATCAAATATTCTTTTTTAAAATATGTTGGGCAGAAATGAGAAACCACATTTCCACGTAACCTAAGCTTGTTTCCAAAGGAAGCTTATATATCTGCAATATTTGTCCTTAATCTTTAATATATCCACAATATTTAATAAACTAATCATTAGCGTTTTCTATGTAATCAGGTTATAGAGAAACAGAGTTATGAACCCCTTCGAATTTTAAGATTTTGACCATTGATGAAAAATCTAATTCATTCATTTTATTTAACATGTTTAATTAAGAGACTGAGTTTCATCCAAATCAAGTATATGCATAAGCCGCATTTGCTCAAAAATATATATTCGAATTTTAAGATTTTGACCATTGATGAAAAATCTAATTCATTTATTGTATTTAACATGTTTAGTTAAGAGACTAAGTTTCATCCAAATCAAGTATTTGCATAAGCCACATTTGCTCGAAAATATATATTCATGTGTAAATTATAAAAAAAAATATTTAGATCAATTTACGCATATATTAGAATATAATAATACTTTATAAAATTATTTATTCCATATAAATTATATTGTAGACGGCTTAGATATTGAAAATACTACTTTAAAATTAATATTTTAACATTAAACCATTGTATTATGTTGATTTTACACATTTATAGATAAAACTCATATACAGTAATACTAGATAAATAAGAGAGTTACCATGGTAGTATAAATGATGTTAAATATAATGGATGGAGGTAGATTTTCCATCAACCATCAAGATTTGAAATACAAAGAAGGTTACATAGAAAAGGAATTTTTCACAGAAGTAATTACATATTAACATTGTTTCATCCTAAGTTCCTCTCCAACTCATATTGTCAAAATTTTTGTTATTTGCCTAATAAAAATAGTATTTGTTCATTCATATTTCAATCGCCAACCCAAAATTATTCCAAGTCAGAAATTAAGTACCCAAATTTTTTTTATTCTTGAAAAAACAGATCTAGACAAGCTTAGTATTTGAAAATGAGGACCAAATCATTTCAATTACCAAAATTTGGGTAGAAAAGATAATCTTTCATTAGTTAGATAACAACAGATTTGAGGTGTGTGTATGAGAGTAATTTATGGTAAAATATTAATGGAAGAAATTTGTACAATGTTGTGAATTTGAAATGGTTATGTATAATTTCTTATATTTTTAATATCTTGTGCTTGATGGGAAATTTACTCAATTTATTATGTTTAATATCATTTATTTAGCTAAGAGATCAATTTTTTTCAAATTGAATATATATATAGGCACATTTTTTAAATACATATTCATATATAAAATATATGAATATATAAATTATGAAAAGTACTTGGATCCAGGTACATTAATTTTAAATATAATAATACTTTTGGACATAAAAAAGTATAATAATACACTTTTGCCATAAAAATATAATAATACTCATGTCATCATTTATCCACATAGTAATGACTTTTTAAATATTTTAGACATTGAAAATAAAATTTTAAAATCAATATTGAACATTAAATTATTTTATTAAGTTTATTTTACACATTTATAAATGAGGCTCATAACTGTGATACTAGAAAAATGAAAGGCTTTCACAATAATATAAATAATATTAAATATAGTAGGTGAAGTGAATTTTTCATTAAGCATTCAGATATAAAAAATATAAGAGGTTACTTAAAAAAGGTATTTTATAAAAATAAAGTCATTAATTATTAAGAGAAAATATAATTGTATATGAAAAATGAGTCATGATCTTTTTAGCTAAGGCTAAAAACCTATTTTTAAATTTTTTACTTTTCTATAAACTTTTTAATTTAAGTGTACTTAATTTATAAGCCTTTCTAAAAAAAATATAAAGAACTAACTTTTACCATTTTTTGATATGTATATTATTTCTAAAAAAGTTAGACGCGGTTAGATTAAGGTTAATTTCAATAAATCATCTTATTTGAGTTTTAAATTCCTCTATTAAGGTATAAATGACGTTATAAGGGGCCTAAGATCATATTACAGGTGTTAAATTATGATTTACTTATTAATTTCAAAAATTAGATGCGGTTAGACACAGTTAGATACGGTTAGACTAAGGTGATTTAATTAAATCATATTATGTGGGTTTCAAATTCCGTAATTAAGGTATAAATGACATTATAAGGGGCCTAGGATCATATTACAGGTGTTAAATTATGATTAACTTATTAATTTCAAAAATTAGATGTTGTTAGATGCAATTAGATGTGGTTAGATTCTATTATATTCAGAAAATAAAAAAATATTAATAAATTTTCAAAAAATCAAAAAAAATAAAAGAAATTGTTATTTTTGAGAGTATCTTAATTACATTAACTTTAAATAATATAACATAACTCCTAATAAAAATTATATTTTCCAACTTTACCAATTATAATGAAATCTTATTAAAAAATAATTTTTTGTACACAAATATTTTTAAAAATTTTCAAATGATGAAAAATTATGTCTACATACATTTTAGTAGTTAATCCAGCAAATGAATAGAGTAGATTGAGATTTTGTATATATATAATACAAATTTTATCAAAAAACTAAACATACTCACGTTTTTAAACAAATATACTCACGCCGTAAAATTACCACAATGCCCCTACTTCCTTTTTTTTCTCATGGGGAAGGCTTCCCCTGGGTTGGGCTCTCGTTCGAAAAAAAGCCCTTCCGCAAATGACCCTCTTTTGAGAATTTCCTTTGCCAAATTTTCCCCATAAGTAACATCTTCCCCACTGTTAGTCCAATAAAAAAAAGAAGTACAATGCCTTAATATCTTATATTTATGTATTACTTTTTAAATTGACTATAAATATTACTGTCATTATGCTTATAACATTTGGAAAAATGACAATTCTTTGGCAACCAAGGGTTATTCAGTGGGCATAGGCAGAGGACTTCCAACAAGACTACCCCAAATAAGTACACTGTACACATCTGATTTTTACTTTGTGGAAGCTAGGATGGACTGTTTGAAATCTGCAATCTTGGCATCCCAGTTTGAATCAAGGAGGATTTAGCTTGTTGTCAAATCTCAGTGGATGACGCTATAATTGGTAGCCTTATTGTGGAGGTATCAAAGACATCGGCGGCCCCGATGCAGATTTCAAGCCTGAGATTCCAAACCCCCAACCCATAGGAAGCGTTTCCTACGCTTTTCTCGTGGGAACTTAGATCTCCACCATCAATTTTCGTCGGACAGTTTAGATTCAAAGGCGAATTTTCGAAATTGAAAAATCAGAGTCGACAGATGCCTCTTCACCCGCGGCTCCTTTCTCCCTCTCCCAGCGTCGTCGTAGCCGTCCGTTGTCGGTGACCATGCCTCTCTTCGCTAGCACTATCCTCTTCCTCCGATGCCATTTTCTCTTCCCTCTCCAGCAAGTGCACGACTTCGATTGATGAGCGGCGATGGCAGCAACAAGGAAGAAGAAGAAGAAGACGACAAGAGGCTGGTGGGTTTCTTCTCTCTGAAAATGGAAGAAGCAACCGGCTAGTAGAGAGAGACTGGCGGAAATAAAGCTGGTGGGTTTGAGCGGTGACCGGCAACGAAGAAGAACACCTACAATATCATTTTTTTGTTTCAGATTCATACCATTGGAGAATAGATCTGGTCCGGCGAGTTGGAAATCAAAGTTAGGATGCCGGCGGCGAGTCATCGGTCAATTCTGATCGAAGATCCAATGGCCGGCGGCAAGTGGGTAGGAGCAGCTGTGGCAGCGGCAGCTGCTACGGCTAGGGTTTGTTTGCTGTGGAGGGTGATGCACCGTGAACATCTGTCGCGACGGAGCAAAATGTGGATTAAATTTCGAAAAATTTTATTTTGTTTATATCTAATACTCCTGGTTAGTATATTAATATATTAATTGACTCTTGAAAATGACATGGATTTAAATTAATTTTCAATTTTATTTAAATTTGATTAACTTTGGTTAAATTTGATTTAACCTTATTATGTTACAATGTTGGGACATACAATTAAAACATTATTTACTTAAATATTAATATTGAGATGCAAAATTAAATAATGATTTAAATTAAGTATTTTTTACCAATTAAAGTTTTGGCATAGTTTTAATTACAGTTTTGAAACATATAAATTTTGTATAAATTTTTTATTCAATGTAAATATTTATTAATTTCATATTTTTACATCGATTTCAATTGAAGTAAATAAATTTGTATTTTTATTTTAAATTAATTAATTCTATTAACAATAAATCACAAGTAGTATATTAATATGTTAAACTTGTAATATAAATTGTAATAATATTATTTTATAATTTTAATTAATTTTAATACATTAATATGTTAAATTTCTAATATAAACTGTAATAATATTATTATATAATTTAAATAAATTTTATTATAAAATTTCTATTAATGTAGTTATTTACTAAATTGATTATTTAACCAAACACAAAAAGTAACATATATTTCTATATTAAAAATAAATTACAGTTATACATAATTTATTACAATTTTAGTTTTACAGCGTCATATATAATAATTTTTACAATTTTATATATTTACGTAAATTTTGATTTTATTTAATTTAAATTACTTAATATTTTTAATTATAAATCATATATTTATTTAGTTTTAAAATTATTTAAAGGTTTTGCGTAGTTATGAAATGAATTATTAATTATATATCTTTTGCAAAATACACAACTTAGGTAAAATATTTATAAAATATCAAAAATTAGATGTGATTAGATGCTGTTAGATGCGGTTAGATACAGTTAGATGTGGTTAGACGTTATTAGATTAAAGTGGATTTCATTAAATCATATTATTTGGGTTTCAAACTCCGTAATTAAGGTGTAAATGACCTTATAAGTGGCCTAGGATCATATTACAGATGTTAAATTAGGATTAACTTATTAATTTCAAAAATTAGATGCGATTAGATGCTGTTAGATCCGATTAGATGCGGTTAGACGCGGTTAGATTAAGGTGGATTTCATTTAATCATATTATATGCGTTTCAAATTTCATAATGAGGTGTAAATGACCTTATAAGGTGCCTAGGATCATATTACAGGTGTTAAATTTGGATTAACTTATTAATTTCAAAAATTAGATGCGGTTAGATACTGTTAGATGCGGTTAGATGCGGTTAGATATGGTTAGACGCTGTTAGATTAAGGTGAATTTCATTAAATCATATTATATGGATTTCAAATTTCATAATTAAAGTGTAAATGACCTTATAAGGGGCCTAGGATCATATTACAAGTGTTAAATTTGAATTAACTTATTAATTTCAAAAATTAGATGCGGTTAGATGCGGTTAGATGCAGTTAGATGCAATTAGATCCAGTTAGACGCTGTTAGATTATGATGATTTCATTAAATCATATTATCTGGGTTTCAAATTCTGTAATTAAGGTCTAAATGTTGTTATAAGGGTCCTAGGATCATATTACAGGTGCTAAATTAGGATTAATTTATTAATTTCAAAAATTAGATATGGTTAGATGCGATTAGATCTGGTTAGATATGGTTAGATGCAGTTAGATGCGATTAGACACTGTTAAATTATGGTGATTTCATTAAATCGTATTATCTAGGTTTCAAATTCCTTAATTAAGGTCTGAATGATGTTATAAGAGCCCTAGGATCATATTACAGGTGTTAAATTATGATTAACATATTAATTTCAAAAATTAGATGCAGTTAGATGCGGTTAGATCTGGTTAGATGTGATTAGATGTGGTTAGATGTGATTAGACGCTGTTAGATTATGATGATTTCATTTAATCATATTATCTAGGTTTCAAATTCCTTAATTAAGGTCGAAATGACGTTATAAAAGCCCTAGGATCATATTACAAGTGTTAAATGAGGATTAACTTATTAATTTCAAAAATTAGATGCGGTTAGATCCGGTTAGATATGGTTAGATCCGGTTAGATGCAGTTATATTTAGAAAATAAAAAATTAATAAATTTTCAAAAAATCAAGAAAAATAAAAGAAGTTGTTATTTTTAAGAGTACTTTAATTACATTAACTTTAAATAATATAAAATAACTCATAATAAAAATTATATTTTCCAACTTTACCAATTATAATGAAATCTTATTAAAAAATAATTTTTTGTACACAAATATTTTTAGAAATTGTCAAATAATGAAAATTTATGTCTACATACATTTTAGTACTTGATTTAGCAATTCAATGGAATAAATTGAGATTATATATATAATACTAATTTTATCAAAAAACCAAATATACTAACATTTTTAAACAAATATACTCACGCTGTAAAATTACCACAATGTCCTGCTTCCTTTTTTCTCATGGGAAGTGCTTCCTATGGGTTGGGCCTCGAGATTCCAAGGAAGGGGGTGCATTTGTGCCCCATAGAGATGTTGACGAAGGGTCCCATGTGTCATTGTAGTCGTAAACAATAATTTTCTTCTCGTCTTCCACACAATAACCAATGAGGGAGACAATGTGACGGTGGCATAATTTGGAGAGCATCTCAATCTATGTTTTGAACTTAGGAAATGCCCGCTGAGACGAATATTCCACACACTTGATGGCAACTTCCTTCCTAGCTTTTCCTCCAACATCAATGAATCCCTTATAGACCTTACCATAACTGCTAGCTCCAATTTGAGATCCTCATCAAAGTCGTCAGTCGCGTTCCTCAGGCCCGAATTGACCAAATCTCCGGTCTCTGAATTGACGAGGCTGCTAGGAAAGGCATCCTTCCGTTGTTTCCCGGAACTAGGAGGAAGAGGGACAGAAGGAGGGACAACCATGTTATGCAACACCACCAACTACAACTGGCCCTGCTACTTACAACACCAGTCCGATACACGTATGGATCGATCCTTGATCAAGGATGGTGTTAGGCTTTAGAGCACAAAGGTTGAGATGTTGTAGGCTTCTTTGCCAGGAAGGCGTTATCTCAGAGAAAATCGACTAGGGGATGAAATAACATATCAGATGCGCGGGTCAATTGCAATAAAGCAAGACAATCTTCCGTTAGACGGGGAACATGAAATAACATATCAAACGTGAGGAGGAAAATTGCAATAAAACATAGAAAATCTTCTATGAGAAGGGAAAGAGAAAGAGGATGCAGAGAGAGATACCTCAATAATAAGTTTCGCAATTGAGGAGGGAGGCACTGGCTTGAAAATTGAGTAAGTCTGTTCACGGTTTCATCTGGATGAAGATGCGGTGTGGAAGAAGCATTGTTATGTGCCAAGAATGACTCCCAATCTAGGTCAGGAGCCACTCTACGGGAAGAAGTAGGTTTTGGTGGTTTGCATGACCGGAAGAGGAGCAGTGGCTTAGGAATGAAAATAGCGACGTTGCTCTCGCAGAAGCAGCATGAAGAATGTAACTTGATAGAGTGCATCTGGTGCTTTTACCCAAAAATACTCCAAAAATGATAAAAATTTATACACATATTAAATACACATAGATTAACAATATTGTGAAAAAATTTCAAAAAAATAAAAAAATAGGTATATGCGCCCATGAGTATACGATCGAGGCCGCTCTTCATCTCCCTCATGCCCCCAAGAATGCCCCCGTTTCGCCGGCTGCTGGGAGAAATTGCTGTTGAACTAGAAAGATTCAACGGAAATACAAAATTAAAACCCGACCTCTAACCCAAATCAAAAAATCAGCACATGTTCGGCTACCCATCTCCATCCCAAGGCACCAATGCTACTGCCACCATCTCACCGCAACAGCCCTTTTCCGGCATGGAACACAGGAGCAGCAAACTAAAACAAAGACCTGCTAGCACTCCAGGCAATTAAAAAATCATCCTTTCCTCTCTTACATGCATTTCTAATTTCCAACATACGCATATTTATCTTACTCAACGCAGCTACCTTGGATGATAAATTCCCGTTTCTCTTCTTCTGCTGCACAGATCCTGATGCGGGTGGTGTCTCTCTCCAAAAAGACGCTCCCGGAATTCGACTGATATATCTGCGAGATCTGCAATGAAAGCTTCCAAAGAGATCAGAACTTGCAAATGTATCGCCGGTGGCATAGGCGCCTTGGATGCTGTTGAAGAGGGAAATTCCGGAAGTGCGGAAGCGGGTGGGCAAGGCCACGACGGCACTGACGTGTTCACCTTCGGCACGCTACTACTGGATGTGGCCTGAGATCGACGGACTGTGGGTGTATGCTCCCGCCCTGCATGCTCCCGGACGCATACACCTACTTTTTTTATTTTATTTTTTAAAAAATTTCATAAAATTGTTAGCCCAAGTGTATTTAACGTATGTATCAATTTTTACCATTTTTAGAGATTTTTAAATTTTTATTTTTAATTTTTGAAAATAAGTGGCATTTTCGTAATTTAAAATTACCTAAAATGCCACTGATTTTCAAAAATCAAAAATAAATATCTAAAATACTCCAAAAATGATAAAAATTTACCCAAACATTAAATACACTTTGGCTAACAATTTTATGAAAAAAATTTCAAAAAAAAATTAAACAATTAGGTGTATGCGCCCGGGAGCGTGCAGCGCTACATGCTCCCGGGAGCATACAACCAAAGTCAGACATCGACGACCTATCGACGCTAACATGCTGCCGGAGGAGATGCTACTAGTAGATTGGGTGTGGGAGGAGTGAAGGGTGGGGGCGCTGTTTGATGTGATGGACAAGAAGCTGGGGTGCAAGTATGACGCGGACGAGGCGGAGTTTGTGATATGCTTGCACCCGGTGGCCGGCGAACGACCAAGCCGAAGAGGAGCAGATGCAACGACGGAGGAGCGGAGAGATGAATTGGGGCAATTTCGGTACACCGCAACAAAATGTAGCTATAGCAACGAGGATTTTGGCTGCTATTGGGGATGTTTTCGTTGCTAATTCATGGTTAGCATAAGCCCGTTGCTAAAGTTAATAGCAACAATTAGCAAGTGGCTGCTAATATTAGACAGTAGCAACCCCAACAACCATTATACCATTAGCAACAAAAAAAAGATTCGTTGCAAAAAGCCTACCTGATCTTGACCTTAAATTAATTGCAACGAGAAAATGCTTACAAGAAATAAACAGCCCGTCCAACCCATAGTTGCAACAAAAAATTTTACAAATTATTTTGTTGCCATTTTAAAATTGCCTAATAGTATAATCAAAAGCACATAATTGATATAAAAAGTCCACACATGTTATTACTTTCAACAATCATACATAATCCATAGTTTACATAACAACAATTTATATGAATAGAATATTTTCTAACTGAATATGTTTACAATAGTGTTAAATAGATAAAATGAGAGAAAATAGATTAAGATGGTTTGGTCATGTTAAAAGGAGGCCTGAAGTAGCACCGGTTAGGAAAACAGAGTTTATCCAAGTAGAAGGTGGTAGAAGAATGAGAGGAAGACCCAAAAAAACATGGATGGAAGTAATTAAACAAGATTTAAAAATATTACATATTACTGAAAATTTAGTCTTAAATCGCCAAGAATGGCGTAACAGAATCCATGCAGCCGACCCCACATAGGTGGGAAATGGCTTATGATGATGATGATGATGATGAGTGTTAAATAGACATGAGCCTAAATGACCTATTTGATGATAATAACTCTCAATGAATGTCATAGCTATGCCTTCATAGCCCTGTCAAAATTGAAAAAAAATGTGTAATACATAAATCAATGAAAAAAAAGAACGACTAGAATGTCTCTAAATCATCTATTAAGAAAGGATTGCATGTTCCATAGTGGCGATTTAACCTCTAACATATGCATGGAAGCATCACATGATAAGTTTAATATTTCTTATATTCTTCTTCCAAAATTTAGAAATTTCTAAGTTTCCAACATAGTAGAAGGGATTACAACAATGAGAAGAGTTGAAAATTGGTGGTTCAACATGATGAACAGGATGACTTTCATTTTTCCAATGCATATTTCTGCTTTCGTTTAGCAATTCTTCTTTCATCATATTATAATTATTGACTCGCTGTAATCAGACTGAGCAACATAGAGGTCACCGATATCAAAATGACCAGGGCCCACTATGCTCATTATGCACTTGCTTGAAAACATAAACAAACAGATGACACAAAAACCCATTTCCAGTTGCACATGAAACTTAGTCAAAAATTATTCTAGCAAGAAGATAGCCTATTTCAACACTTTGCAAATCAAGTTGGAATCATATAAAAAATTGCATGAAGGTTCTGCCTACCCATTTTAGTTTATATTCATCAGATTTAGGAAACTCCAATGATTCGGAGAAGCTTTAGGTACATAGGTGGCTGCTAAATTCCATGCAGAGGATAGTTAGACATTGATTCCACCATAATGTGATTTATGAAATTGGTAAGTTTAGTGCAATTTTGACATGATAACGTCACAAATAGGATGTGCTGGAAAGGGAGTTGGGTAGAAAGCATAGAACTACAATTGCCTTTTAAGTCAGAAGCCCATAAAGATGGCAAAAACAAAATTGGGATCAGCAACAATTTCTGAGGGATGATTTGGTGGACTAAATGGCCTTGAAATTTGGCATGAATAAAGGTTATATGCAATTCAAGGTGGTATAGCTAGATTTCCTAAACCTATGAAGAAAAACATTCAAAAAAAGGTGTGAAGAGGACTGTCCAAAAACAGTTTTTGAAAGTTTTAGAAAGTACAAGGGGTGAAATAAAAGCTTGAAAATGATTCTCATTAAGGAATAAAAATATCTACTTGAACTTTCAACTTCATTTTTTGGGTCTCTTTATCATTTTCATCGGAGCTATCATAATAAAAAGAATACATGAGGCAAAGATATGGACACTGTATTTTACATTTAATATTTTCAAATAAATTTCAGACTACAAAAAGAATAAGTTACTAATGCACATTATTTTCTTAAAGCCAATACCAATCAACTTCAGTTATATAGTGGAATAATCAATTTTCGTAAGGTCAGACATTGAAACACCCTTGAAAAGTTTGAAGACCCAAAAGAAAGAAGCCTAGAAGTTTGGGTGAATAGCATGAAGCATCATGATAATACTTTCTAACACTTGCTTGAAAGAGGGAAGAAATCTTTACATGATAGCATTTTGTTCTGCAATTTTCAAGATCCACTATGAAATTCTAATTAAAGTGACGACATGAATAACAAAATGTAATTTGGAAACATTCCATCACGTATCAAGTGTAATCTTACATCTGCGTACTTTTGAAATATACATTTCGGCACTTTAAACACTGATTTAAAATTACTAAAATGCCATTGATTTTTAAAAATCCGAAATAAATATCTAAAAATCTCCAAAAAAAGGTAAAAATTGATATGCATGTTAAATACACTTAGACTAATAAGTTCGTAAAAAAATTTTAAAAAATAGGTACATGCGTCTGGGAGCATTGAGGCTCAATGCTCTCAGGAGCACTGGATCAGAATCCAAAACACTTGAGGACCCTCTTTAAGCATCAAATGACATAAAACATTTGAAAGCAGTGTGGATTCAAAATGAGAATTAAACCAAACACAAGCAGAATCAAGTAATAGTTGATATTAGGAAAGACCTAAATTAGACATGCCGGTAACAAGTACAGACAATGTAAAATGTGAAGTGATTACTTAATTAGACAGTCAAACATGTTTGAAACTTTTCCAAACATGCCTTGCCCAATTATTGCGTACTGTCTAGAACAAACGTTTTGAAATTTTGGACCAACTTCAAAAACAAGCCAACTCACAAACACCTTAACTAATAGAAAATCTAGTATCAAAGAAAATGCCGAGAGAACTCTTGAAGAACTTGAGTTAACTTGCTGTTTCCATGTGGTGCATGAGAGCTTGCAATATATAAAAAGTTTAATGTTGCTTGCAATCTAAAAACCCCGTAGGCAAAAGCCCTCTGCTCCACCCCCATTGTCCACGAACACCCAATTTAGGATTTTAATCCAAACTCGATTTTCCTTCCCCTTGCTTTCCCGCCTCCCCCCGCCCCCCAAATTGGCGAGATTCAACATCCATAACCCTGAATCCATGAAAATCTAAACAAAAATGCATGATCTACATGCCCTAACTTAAAGGAATCATCGAGAAAACTAACCCTAAACTCACCTCGTTCACGACAGCAGTAGCGACGGCCATCTGCTTCTTCTCCGACATCGGCTCTCGACATTGATGGCGGCACAACAGTGGAGCGACAACGGTCTGCCGTCTCCCTCTTCTTTCCTTTTCTCCCAGTCGAGCAAGACGGAGGAGCCTTTGGCTTTTATTTTCGAGTGATATGTGAACCGGGGCTAAGTAAATATCCTATTTAGCTCACCTCAAAAAACTTATTTACAGTAATTTTTTTTTAACTTTTTTCTTCATATACTTATTTATTTAAGTGTATTTAAAATATTGACAAAGTTTTACCATTTTTAAATATGTTTATTTATTTTTTTGATATTTTTAAACATTTATGTGTATATATGTATTTAAAATACTTTTATTTTTAAAAATCTAAAAAATATATATATACATATCCAAAAATAGTAAAACTTGATTTATATATTAAATACATTTAGATAAATAAGTGTATGAAGAAAAAATTAAAAAAAGTTGTTTTAAATATGATTTTTGAGGTGGGCTAAGTGAGACATTTACTTAGCCCGGGCTAATATAATTATTCCTCTTTATTTTTGGGATGACCGCACGTGCTGGTTGTCCCCATTATTATATATTTTTTCGAATAATACTATGTATTATATTTTTAACAACAATAACATATACATATAGATATTTCCACTTATAAAAATAAAAATCTAAGAAATTTATATTCCATTCATTCCAAGTGGCCCATTATGCCATTTAATATCATTCAAAAATTGAATAATTTAAACAAGTTAAATTATTTAATAAAAGCATTGTAACCAAAATTAGTGATCGTAACCATTAATTGCTAATAATAAGATAATAATAATAATATAATTTTTAAAATACATTTATTAAATCTTCTAAATAATAGATAAATTAAGCAAGCTTGTGGCAAAATTGAATTAAATATTTTTCTATTTAGAACCTATTTTACCCAATAGTTATAGAAATGAGAACTTATCCTAGATGGTAGCCAAAGTAGTTACATTCCATGTTGTATATTTTACCCATCTTATGTTCTTATTTTCTTTATTTTAGATGGTTTTTATACCATTCTCATCAAGCCATTAATTTATAATCAATTTATTTTAATAATTTATTTTAATATCATTAATTAATTTCAATGAATTATTAATAATTTTAATTAATTATTAATTATTTTTCTAACAAAATATTCTAATGATAATAAGTATTTTCCATTTATGCAAATATACATCTTTACTTTATTATTTATCGATCACATTTCGCAATGAGATAGATTTCATTGCAATTTAGGCAACTAATAGAAACGAATTCTCATTTGATTGCAAATGTATCTCATCAATTGCAACAAAAATCTATTCATTGTAAATTTTCGTTGCAATTGTACATTACAGCAACCAATTTTTGGAACAATAAATGTTTCGTTACAATATATAGATAAAGTACTAGCAATAGGAACGAAGCTTCATTTAATTGTAATGGTGCACACCAATCGCAACGAAATTTTTTTGGTTGCAATTGCTGAATTTTGCTGTGGTGGTATGTAATAAAATAACAGACGATTGGTGACGGAATGGACATGCAGGGAAGTAGGGCTGAAATGTTTAAATAATGTGGGTACGAGAGGAACTTCTGAGATATTACGAATATGATAGGAATTATGGTCAAATATTGAAAGTATGAGCGGAATTTTCCTTTGATTTTTAAAAATAAATTTTTTTTAAAAACTCTAAAAAATGGTAAAACTTGATATACATGTTAAACATACTTAGTTTAACATTTGTATAAAAAATTTCAAAAAATAAAAAAAGAGTTAAATACACCTAAGTGTACAGAAGTTAAGTATCCCCGTGTGTAAGGAATCAAGTTCAAAGTGATCCTAAATCCCCTCTCCTGCATAACATGGCTAACGTTGGCACACTCGACAGCGGAAAAGCAAATATTTTTCAAATATTCGGTGACGTGCACGTGGGTAGGGAAAGACAAAAAGTAGTATAATTTTTTAAGGGATAATTTCAAATATACCCACTACATTTGCCTTTAATTATAAATATACCTACTAAGTCTGAAAATTTCACATATACCCACTAAGTATAGGTAAAATTTCATTCATACCTATTCCGTTAGGAATAATTAAAAATCGCCATTATCTATCGTATGAAATGTCCAAAATGCACCTTATTATTTCATAATAATAATTATTTAACTATGATAAAAGTCAAACAATATAATGGAAAAACATCTAATGTGAGAGAAAAGGTAGACAAACTGAGTTTTAACGGTCTGGATATTGCACAAATTACAATAAATGTTAGATTAATCAATGGTGTTTTGGAATTTTAAAATTATTAAACATTTATAACTGTCATAACGGGTATATTTGAAATTTCACTCATACTTAGTGGGTATATGTGAAAGTTTTCAAACTTAGTGAGTATATTTATAATTAAGGACAAATATAGTGGGTATATTTGAAATTAACTCATTTTTTAAAAAGACTGCGTCCGCTTTCTATGCACCGTCGGATCGGGAGGAAATAAGTAGAGCCCTTCGATGTCCCTTTCACAAATTAATTCATGGCGACAAAGCAAATAACAAGCCAATTTTTTTCAAAATTATCTTCCGCGCCTCTCGCCCGAATCATCTTCTGCCCGAACGCTCGAACCCTCTCGCGGTAACCGAATTCCTTTCCCGCAAGAACTCTAGCACCAATCCATGCACCGCATCCATTGTTAGTGCCACCATCTTCTCCAACAAAGAGACAACAGGTAGTTCCCGACTCAATCTCCATCTGTTTTTTGCTGTTCCTCTCGTAGAAAAGCTCTGATCCAATCTTTTCTCACAGTTCCAATGCTCCGAGGCAAGCATTTAGCCCAGAGTAGCGATGGGAATAAGGTCGGGTTAACTCAGGGTGGGATAAACACAACTCCAACCCGCTGTATAAAATCTCAATTTAATCTTACTTTCAATTCTATTTTTCACACTTTAACTCAACTCTATTTTAATCATATATAAATTGATTTGGTTCGTGTTAAAAATTAGGTTAATAAATATATAATATTAAAAAATATTAGCTTATTTAAATTTATTTTAAAATATAAATTTGTATGAAAGAATAAAAATATATGGTGCTCTGGCGCTCCTAGTGGTTGCTGTTTAATTAAAATGTCTATTTATCACTTTGCTCTTTGGGCGGCGGCCCAAGTGGTAAACATCATTAGCAGTAACCCAACAACGCAGGTTCAAATATGGGTGGAACTTGGGTCGGGTAGGGCCGAGTACGAGCGGAACCTATTCTTATGCATTTTATAAAAACCTCTACCCTACCCTATTTTAGACCGGGTCGGTCCGGAGCCTACCCTACCCAATTTTCTTAAGAGCGAGTCGGTTCTGGTTCGGTTCCAAATCAGTTCCTAGAACACGATTTATAAGAAATGCAACCTGTGTCGAGGGCAGAGGGTCAGGGGAGAGAGAGAGAGAGAGACCAATGGGAGGAGTTGCCCGCTGCGTGTCGGGCCGTCGGCCGTCGAGGGGAAGGGGAGGACCTACGCGCCGACTGTAGAGGGTCGGGGGAGAGAGAGAGAGAGAGAGAGCACCAAGCCTATGCCATCTATGGGAGAAGCTGTGCTGGTGCCGCTGCTAGTCGACTCATTGTTGTCGAGGCAAAGGCCGCACAAGTGCGCTCGGCAGTAGTGAAGACCAAGGACTCATCATCTTCATGGTAGCCACGAGCTGCTATCGCCCGCCGCTTCTGCTTTTCGGTGAGAAGAATACCTGCCGGTCGTTGCAAACCGCCTTTGCACCGAGCCACCGATAGGCAACAGTGCTGCCGTAGAGGGGAATTGAGGAAACGAAAATTTAGGGCATCGGGAATCTCAGGATGGGAATAGGCGAATAGGAATTAGGGCTGGGGGATGTAAATAATATTATAAGTATTATATATATAATATATGAAATTCGGGTCGGTGAGACAGCAGTTGAGTGTCTACCGATGAAGAATTTTAAGATGATGTAAATCCCCATAAAAAATCTGTTTATCTAGACTCTAGAGATAATTTTTTTTTTCTTATAAAAGACTCTAGAGATAAGTTGATCCTTGTGGTTGCAAGTTCAATTGCATAACTGGAAAGCTCAGGGATTCATTCGAAAAAAGGCCCTTCTGCAAATGACCCTCTTTTGAGATTTTCCTGTTCACAAATTTCCTTGCAAATAACATTTTTGCCCACTCTTAATACAATGTTTTCATTTCTTACATTTATGTATGACTTTTTACGTTGATTATTAATGTCAGAGTTCATTATGCCAGTAACATTTTAAAAATTTACAATTGTAACACTCATAGGTTAAATTGTATTTTTGTAAAAAAAATTCTAATGGTATTCTAATAGGGACATACTTTTAATTTTATGCAAGTTTAATACGCGTATTTGCAATTTTACAAACTCAAGGATATAATGCAATATTAGTTAAACTTTGAGTCATATTTGCAAATATCTCTTCATAACAGGGACATACTTTTAATTTTATGCAAATTTAATCCACGTATTTGCAATTTTACAAACTTAAGGATATAAATGCAATATTAGTTAAATTTTGAGTCATATTTGCAAAAATCTCTTCATAAAAAGCCCTTATGCAAATTTTCCCATAAATACCGCTGGTACGTCTCAATTTCTATTGCCCTTTATCGAGATCTAATCATATGCAACTGGTCGCTTTTTATATTTTAAAAATATCTTATTAAAATCTAATCATTTAGAGTATAAATTGATATAATTATTTGATGAGAAAACTTCTGTTATAAAAAGTATGATGTATTTGAAGAGATAGTACGTAACAGCTAAAATTTTGGAATCTTCTATACGTGTTTTCAAAATGTGTGATTTTTAAAAATTATGATTAAATACAAACGACTTTATGGGCTAACTGGTTTTAATGTAATTCATATTTTCAAAAATACAAAAAGTAACCGGTTGTGTAAGAGTATAACCATTGTCTAGATATAGGATATAGATTACATAACATTACCAAATCCATTATCGAATGGGGCTTGACTCAATTTACTAATTGAGATTCATTCTCTAGAGCCTAATTTTTTATTTACCCGACTCCAATCGCTTGATTGCTCCGCTCAGTTAAGCATGAATGATGACTTTGAAGAGGCTCAATAGATGCTTGTTACGATTGAGGAAGATATATTAATATTAGCAACAAAATAAGCGATGATACTATGCTTTTATCTTCTCTTACATAATTGTTGCATCTAAAAATTTCAATTTTTGAACAAAGTGAATTGGCATAATCTAGATTCACCTAGTATTTAACAACAAACAAAGAGACATATTTGATTGATCAGTTGATTTCAGTAGGTAGCTAAATCATTTTGCCATATACCCAAAGCTGTAATCTTGAAAGTGAGACCTTTGCTTGATTTCATAACTTCAAAGATGGTTCCTGCTCGGGGTGGGAATCAGGGCGCGCCATACCGGGGTCAAGATATGTCCAACCCTGACCCTACTTTTAAAAATTGAGTTTAACCCTCTTTTTATACCGGGTCGGGATAAAGTCAGTTTGACTCTTATTTTTTTTAATAGGTTCTAGAACAAACTTCGAGTTGATAATAGACCGGTTTTTGAAATTTAAATATTATATGCTTCAATATTTCACCTATTATTAAAAAAACACATAATTAAGAAAACAAAATATTTGAAAATATAGTATAAATTTACTAAAAAAGGTTAACATAAAATTACACATGAGAGTTATATATATATATATACACAAATTCTTTTTATTGATTCTTATATTGCTTTCTGAATAAATTGATTTTTCTATTGTTGATAAAGTTGCTTCTAAAAAAGTGAGAATTTTGAAAATAATAATAATAATAATATTTAAACATAGGCTTATAATTTGTAATAAATTAATATATACGGGACGGGTCGGACTCTTCGGGTCAAGACATTGTCGGCCATATTTTGAATTCGGGTCAAAATTTCTCACCCACCCCTGTACCTAGTCAAAAAATATTGGTTTTACTGGCAAAAAACGGATCGGGTCAAAGCTGGGTCACGGGTCGACCCGTCCTAATTCCCACCCCTAGATCCTGCCAGGATCATATACTTCCCCATTGCTGCATCATGCGTGTGATAACAAATTTCTATAGACGGGCATCAGAGGTTCCCAAATTCAAGAGATTTCTCCGTCCTATAACACGAAGTAATCCCTCAAGAAGATGATAAGGAAATATTATTTTTAAATAAAAGATTACAGCCACTTAGTGCGCATGCGTAGCAACCCAATCAAGAAGATTCATTGGCTTCTACTCTACATGCCTTGGAGTAACAAGAGAAATGATCCAATTCCAATGCCAACGCATATTTCTATATACATGAAGAAAACAAAAGTACAAGAATAGTCTCCGAATACTCACCATTAAGAACAACAACTGCTTGAAGGAAATGAAATCCACTGGGGAGATATAAACATGAGTTACTAACTATCCTCAACATCTGAGCATTCTTGCAGATGGAGTGCCAATTCAAGGTCGGACACCACATCACCCATTGTTGGCCGATCATCCTCAATGTCAGCCAAGCACTTCAGAGCAGTCTCCATGAAATTCCTAAAACAAGTTGGTTTGATCATCCCTTTAAGATGGGGATCTATTATCTCTTCCAGCCTGTCATTATTGCAGTAATACAACGTGTCATTATGGTAATACACCATGTGCTTATTCCTTGGTTGTAAAAAATCATAAATTAGGCGTGCGCGGAGGACTTCAAATAGCACAAATCCAAATGAATACACATCATTCTTCTCAGACTTCTTAACTGGATCCTGCCAGGTGTCCATTGTCAACAGTCTGATATTAGATAGCTTGGAAACCCACTTATAATCGAGGAAGATGTGGCTTGTCCCGACACCTTCAAGGGCTATAGGTTGACTGGCAGCCTCCACATGGAAGTAGTGCAGGCCACGAGCTGCCCCAATGCAAATCTCCAGTCTCTGCTTCCAAAGGAGAGGAGGCTTTTGTGACTTGTATAAATGATCATGGAGGTTCCCGTGTGCCATATACTCGTAGATAAGGATCATCTTCGACTTCCCCATACAGCAACCAATGACGGAGACTAGGTGGGTGTGGCGTAGATTAAACAAGATCTGTATCTCATCTTTGTACTCTTTGAATTTCAATGGATTTGCATGCTTGACTACAACATGGGTACCCTCAATGACTCCCCTATAGACCTTACCAAACACACCTTGCCCAATGCAGAGGACCTCGTCGAAGTCATTAGTGGCCTTTCGAATCTCTGCGAAGGTGAAGAGCTTACAGTTGAAGCCCTTTTGCAGTTGAAGTGCGAATTCAAGGTCCCACAGCACATTCTTCATCGTTGGCCGATCAACTCCAGTGTCAGCTAAGCATTGCAAGGTAGTCTGCTCAAAAACCTTAAAGCACTCTGGTGTTATCTCTCCTTTTAGATTGGGATCGATGATCTCTTCCAATATGCCAATGCCCCCCTTGACTGAGCTCACCTGATTTCTAGACTGTAGTATTTCGGATGGTTTGCTCCTGCAGAGGACTTCGAAGAGCACGATCCCAAATGAATATACATCTGACTTTTCTGTTAGGTGCTGTCGACGGAAGTATTCGGGATCTGTATATCCAATGGTGCCCTTGACCTTTCCATCCTGCATAGAGTCCTTATTCCATCTTTTGAAACCTGAAAGCTTAGGAACAAGATTTTCAGCAAGGAGGATATTAGCTGTGTTAACATCTCCATGGATGATAACTTCGCTACTAGCCTCGTGGTGAAGGTAGTTCAAGGCACGAGCCACTCCAATGCAAATACGGAGTCTCCTCCTCCAGGTAAGGGGCAGGTTTTCAGAATTGTAAAGATGCTGTCCAAGGTTCTTAAGCTTCATGTAATTTCTTTTTGAGAAGAAATCATCGTAATCAATTGAGAAAAAAAGGTTGCGATGGTGTAGCCTCGAGAGAATCATAATCTCTATTCGTTCAGCCATGTCCGTTCGGCCTACGCTTGCAATTTTGGGCTTTAGGTGCGTTGAAGTTGAGGATTGCACATCTGCGGCACTTTCCTGCAAATGTAATGCAAATTCAAGCTTTTGCACGACATCTTCCATTGTTGGTCGATCTATCCGATCACCATCGAAGCAGATCCGATCATCATACAAGCACATGATAGCCGTATTTAGAAACACTTTTAAGCACTCTGGTGTTATCTTTCCTTTTAGATGGGGGTCTATTATCTCTTCTAGCTTCTCAATCCTTGGGTAATATAAGTCCCGCTTAAAAAACATGATCGAATTCTGTAGCAACCCAGAGTCTTTCAGGGGGTGCGCGTAGAGGACTTCCAACAATACTACTCCAAATAAGTACAGGTCTGATTTTTCCTCTGTGAAAACTAGGCTGGACTGTTCGAAATCTGTAATCTTGGCATCCCAGTTTGAGTCGAGGAGGATGTGGCTTGTTGACACATCTCGATGGACATCGCCATAGCTGGTATCCTCATTGTTGAGGTATTGAAGGCAACGAGCGGCCCCAATGCAGATTTCAAGCCTGAGATTCCAAGGGAGGGGATGCTTTCGTGCACCAAAGAGATGTTTGTGAAGGGTCCCACGTGCCATGTAGTCGTAAACAATAATCTTCTTCTCGTCTTCCACACAATAACCAATCAGGGAGACAAGGTGACGGTGGCATAATTTGGAAAGCATCACAATCTCTGTTCTGAACATAGAAAATGTCTGTTGACACGAATATTCCATACACTTGATGGCAACTTCCTTCTTAGGTTCTCCTCCACCATCAATGAATCCCTTATAGACCTTACCATAACGGCCAGCTCCAATCTTGAGATCCTCGTCAAAGTCGTTAGTCGCGTTCCTCATCTCTGTAAGGGTGAACATTCGGCAGAGGCCTGAATCGACCAAATGTCTGATCTCTGAATCGATGGAGCTGGTAGTATGGGCATCCTTCTGTTGTTTCCAGCGACGAAGAGCAAAAGGGAAACAAGAAGGGACAACCATGTTGTGCAACACCACCGACTAAAACTGCCCTTGCTACTGACAACACCAGTCCCAAGCACGCATGGATCGATCCTTGATCAAGGATGGTGTTAGGCTATAGAGTTCAAATTTTGGGGGGCTTCTTTCACAGGAAGACGTTATCTTAGAGAAAATCGACTAGGAGATGAAATAACATATCGGACGTGACGGGGCAATTGCCATAAAGCAAGATAATCTTCCGTTAGAAGGGGAAGATGAAATAACATATCAAATGCGAGGAGGAAAATTGGAATAAAACGGATAAAATCTTCTATAAGAGGGGAAGAGAAAGAGGATTCAGAGAGAGATACCTCAAAGAAAAAGAAGATTTGCAATTGAGGAGGGAGGCCCTGGCTCGGAAATTGGGTAAGCCCGTTCACTGCTTCGATTGGATAAGGATGCAGTGTGAAAGAGGTGTTGTTATGCGCCGGAAGGGACTTTACGGGGAGGAGTAGGTCTTTGGGGTCTGCATGATCAGAAGAGAAGAGCAGCGGCTTGTGCAAGAAAATGGTGGCGCTGCTTCGCAGAAGAACGAGGAAGAATTGACAGGAGAAAAGTGAACCCACATGCCCCTCCCGCAGAACAAGGTAAAATTTTTCAAAAGGGTAATGTCGGCACGCTCGACAGCGGATCGGAAAAGCAAATATTTTCCAAATGTTCGGCGACGTGCACAGGGGGAGGGAAAGACCAAAAGCAGGATAATTTTTTAAAGAGACTTGACTTGCTGCGTTCCGGGTAAAGCAAAGGAATTCTGCATAACGAGAGCCGTCCGATCATGCACCAATCTTTTTTTGAAATTATCTTCTGCCTGAACGCCCGAACCCTCTCGCGGTAACCGAATTCCACCAATCCATGCACCGCGTCATTGTTAGTGTCACCATCTTCTCCGACAAAGAGACAACAGTTAGTTCCCGGCCAAGATCTCCATCTCTCTCTCTCTCTCTCTCTCTCTCTCGTAAAAAAAGCGCTGATCCAATCTTTTTTTTTTTTTTTTGTATTGGATCTCTCTCCAGTGCCCCCTCTCTTTACAGCTTCGATGTTGCTCCTCTGAGCCAATTTCTAGCTCTGCGCCACATCTATAGATACTGCTTACGTTTACTGAGCTTTCAGATCTCTTAATCATCAAAATTTCAGCAGTTGTGTACTAATCATGGTGTATTGTGGCATAACAAGGATAAAAAGGACATAACTAGTATAGTTAAGTGATAAAATAGTTAACCATAAAAAAAAAGTGATAAAATAGTTAGAATATAGGAATAAAAATAGAAACAATATTGTTAAAATCGGTAAACTAATTGAAACATATGGGAAACGATTTTGCCTTTCCTCTTTTACTGTTAACATTACCAAATGTCCTCATAATATAATACGGTAAAGAAGTAATAAGCATGTAGATGTAAAAATAGAAAAGGTAAGCCGTGGTAATTAAGATGTAAAATATTATTTAGAAAATATGTGGAGTGGAGTAGAGATGGGAAACCGTATTCTCATTTTCAAAGGGAGCCTTAGCTTTAGTGGTATCCAGGCTATACATATGGGTTCGATGGTTAATATTGTAGAAATAATCAAAATGTAAGATATTGTATAGAAAAATATAAAAAATTATTAAAAATATGATAACGATTGAAAATAAAAAATTTAAATTGAAAAGTTTTAGTTTGCAAAGTTATATGATAATTATTGAAAATAAAAAATTTTAAATTGAAAAGTTTTTGAGTTGAACAGACATGTTGTCTCTCTTACACTTGAGATACCCTAATAACTACATGACAACTCTTAAGTCTCTCCCTCGGCTCCTCTCTAAGGCTCATCCCTAACTGATATATTACATAGGATTCACGTTTGAAGAGAGAGGTACTGGCTCGGAATTGTATAATCTTGCTCACCGCTTTGATTGGAAGAGGATGCAGTGCGAAAGAGCCTCCCAATTCGATCTGCGTGATGAGAGCGCAGCAGCTGCTTAGGAAAGAAAATGGTGGCGCCACTTCCCAGAAGAACCAGGAAGAATAGATGAAGAGATATGAAACCACATCCCCTGTCGCGGAAACAGGCAAAATTTTTTTACAGGGTAATGTGAGCGGTGGGCAGCGGAAAAGTCAGTAATGGAATATTTTTGAAAATTAGAGGACAGCGATACGGTAGATGTGATGTTGATGTATGCGAACAATTTTAGGTATTAGTTAGCAACTTAGTATATGCTAACAACCAACAAACACGACTATCATCCAAGATAGTTTGCCAACCACTTTAATCCGCATCCATGTTTCCTGGCCTCAGGAAGAGAAGGGGGGGGGGGGGGAGGAGGAGAAGCACAAATTTTTTTTGAAAAGAATTTAATTAATATGACACAAAGTAGAACCGAGCAATGCTCTGTTGGTCACAATAGTCTGTGATAAGGACGTGTGTCAGCCGTGCTTGGGTATGAAATATTTGGTCTCCTTTGAAAATAAGTAGGAGGAGTTGGTCTCCTTTAATAATAAATAGAAGTTTATTATGTGGAAACTTGTAGTCTAAAGTGAATAGACTTAATATGTAATATCAGATATTACAATATATACAATACCAATAAAAAATATGATACAAATAGTAAAGTAAGAATATATATTTAGTTGTGTAAAAAAATAATTAGAATATACAAATAAAAATGAAAAATAGAATAATTAAATTAGGTAATTAAAATATATGGAAAATTAAATTTCCTTTTATTCAATATCATAAGGTAAAGTAGTAATAAATAGGGTATTTATGTGAAAATTTATTAGAATATAAGAATAAAAAATCAAAATTTTAGGTATTTTGATACTTAAAATATCAAATATTCTTTTCAAAAATATGTTGGGTAGAAATGAGAAACCACATTTCCACGTAACCTAAGCTTGTTTCCAAAGGAAGCTTATATATCTGCAATATTTGTCCTTAATCTTTAATATATCAATAATATTTAATAAACTAATCATTAGCGTTTTCTATGTAATCGGTTATAGAGAAACAGAGTTACGTAACTCCTTAAAATTTAAGATTTTGACCATTGATGAAAACTCTAATCCATTCATTGTATTTAACATGTTTAGTTAAGAAACTAAGTTTCATCCAAATCAAGTATATGCATAAGCCGCATTTGCTCAAAAATATATATATTCATGTGTAAATTATAAAAAATATTTAGATTAATTTACACATATGTTAGAATATAATAATACTTTATAAAAAAAAAATTATTCCATAGAAATAATATTTTAGATGGCTTAGATGTGGAAAATACTACTTTAAAATTAAAATTTTAATATTAAACCATTTTATTATGTTGATTTTACACATATATAAATAGAACTCATATACAGTAATACTAGATAAATAAGAGAATTTCTATGGTAGTACAAATGATGTTAAATATAATGAATGGATTGTATATTCCATCAGCTATCAAGATTTAAAATACAAAGAAGGTTACATAGAAAAGGAATTTTTCACAGAAGTAATTACATATTAACATTGTTTCGTCCTAAGTTCCTCTCCAACTCATATTGTCAAAATTTTTATTATCCGCCCAATAAAAATAGTATTTTGTTCATTCATATTTCAATCGCCAACCCAAAATTATTCCAGGTTGAAAGAAATTAAGTACCCAAAATTTTTTTTATTCTTGAAAAAGCAGATTTAGACAGGCTTAGTATTTGAAAACAAGGACCAAATCGTTTTAATTACTGAAATTTGGGTAAAAAATAGTGTTTTATTAAGTAGATAACAACAGTTTTAAGGTGTGAGTATGAGAGTAATTTATGGTAAAATATTAATGGAAGAAATTTATACAATGTTGTGAGTTTGAAATGATTATGTATAATTTCTTCTATTTTTAATATCTTGTGCTTGATGGGAAATTTACTCAATTTATTACGTTTAATATCATTTATTTAGCTAAGAGATCAATTTTTTTCAAATTGAATATATACATGGGCCACATTTGTTAAATACATACTCATATATAAAATATATGAATATATAAATTATGAGAAGTACTTGGATCCATATACATTAATTTAAAATATAATAATACTTTTTGACATAAAAAATATAACAATACATTTTTGTCATAAAAATATAATAATACTCATGTCATCATTTATACACATAGTAATGACTTTTTAAATGTTTTAGATATTGAAAATAAAATTTTAAAATCAATATTAAACATTAAACTATTTTATTAAGTTGATTTTGCACATTATAAATAGGGCTCATAACTGTGATATTAGAAAAATGAAAGGCTTTGACAATAATATAAATAATATTAAATATAACAGGTGAAGTGAATTTTTCATTGAGTATTCAGATATAAAAAGTAAAAGAGGTTACATAAAAAAGGTATTTTATAAAATTACAATCGTTAATTATTAAGAGCAAATATAATTGTAAATGAAAAATGAGTCATGATCTTTTTAGCTAAGGCTAAAAACCTATTTTTAAATTTTTTTTACTTTTTCTATAAATTTTTAATTTAAGTGTACTTAATTTATAAGCCTTTCTAAAAAATAATAAAAGCTAACTTTTACCATTTTTTAAGATGTATATATATTTTAAATATAGGGGCATTTTAATGTTATTTAACTATTGAAACTTATTAAAAATATTCCTATATTTAAAAATATTTAAGCCCAAAAATTCTAAAAAATAGTTTAGTGATTAATTAAATTTAGATTAATAAGTTTATTAAATTCAACATGCAATTAGTGCAATAGGCAAAGAGTCCAACCTTGAAGTGGGGATTTTAAGCTTTAAGTCAGGACATGAGGAGTTTATCTTTTATTTTTTAGAATAATGTCTTCGTTCCTACTCTATTAACAATATTGTTAGATTTTCACCCCTTAAGTTAAAAGATTGGAAAATGTACATTTGGATTGAATTGTAAATACTAAAAAAATTTACTAAAAAAGAAAAAATAATAATAAACAATAGATTTTCAGGCTAGCTTAGGTTAACAGGATTACGACTCATGTAAAATACAAGTGGAAGAAAAGAAGAACAAACAAAGAAACACTAACCCTCACTTCATCCACAAATCAGATTTATACATATGATTTTAAGATATGTCTACAAGATTTGACTGATATTGCATTTGCTTATTAATATTACAAAAATTGTAAATGGACCCGTAAAGTTTACATAAATTTATAAATCTGTCACCTCCATCCCTGGCTATTAAAATGTTTATAAAATGACCGAAATACCTTTAAGCACCTAAGCACCAACTTTATCTTACCAACTATAGGTCTACAGCACTGAGCTGTTGTTTAATGGCTCTGTTTCGGTATTTTCCTTCTTTTCACTGATAGTTGACAAAGCCCAATGCTCGAAAATAAATATATTCACTTGTAAATTAGAAAAATGCTTAGATCAATTCGCATATATATTACGACGTAATATTACTTATAGAATCATTTATCCACGTAAAAATGATATTTTATACAGTTTAGATGTTAGAAATACAACTTTAAAATTGATTATTTAATATTAAATTATTTTATTATGTTAATTTTGCACATTGTAGTTATGGCCTATGCACATTAATACTAAACAAGTGAATGAATTTCTAAAATATTATAAATGATGTTAAATATAACATTACCAGTTAAAATGTACAAAATAGAAGGAATTATATAAAAGAGAGGTTTATTAAGCATTTCTATTTTTATTTTGTTTCATTTATTGACCTTGACTTCAATTGCTATCGTCATCATTTGTCTCTGTTTTGTTCGTCAATTTTCCATTATTTTATTTTTAATTGAATTGATATTTCACTACTTTTGCACTGATATTTTTACCCATATTTTCGTGTGAGACCTGTTTTTGTATTAATTAAAAGCAAATATGTTTGTCATTAAAAAAGGACATGTATTTTATTTTATTATTTTTATTTTTAATAATCGTTATTTTTATTCTCTGAATTGTATCATTAGTTATTTTTATCTCCTCACCCTGAGTCAGCAGATTCCTATTTGGCAGCGGCAGCTTATAAAAAGGCTTGACAAAGACTTACCTTGAATGAGGATTATCACAGATTGGATAAGATGAGAATAGGATGAAATGTCACGTTTTCTAATGTATTTTTATCCCCTCTCCGTATACATTTTTTCATTTCCAATATAATTTTATTTATTCTTCGTACATTTTTACTGGTTCTGGATATATTCATTTTATATTTGCATCTCATCCTCATCCTATCCAATCCATGAAGATAATATGTAGCACTTCATTACGCCATGTCACTGCAAACACCTACTTGTCATGGTGTATCTTGACTTGTTACTTTCCTCTCTCCTTGTTAGCGAGAGATGTCTTGCCTTCTAAATTTTCTAATTTTACTTATTTGCATTTTAAATTTCAAAGTTTGACTGTTTGTATTTTAAATTCTAAAATTTTTGATTTATTTGTGTTTTTATCCCTGCTCCATAATATTGTTAAAAACTAATGCTAGTCCATATAAAATGAAGTAAATATCCTCTGATATTTTTTTAAAAAAGAATTTTTTTACATTTTAAACTTGATTATTAAGCTTTCTCTATTTTGTTTTTGGAGGATCCAAAATATCTTCGTCTTTAATACAAATTTGAGTTTTTTTTAAACCAAGGGTATTTACTTTATTTTGCATGAATTAATTGTAATTTTAATGTTGTTATGGATGGGAGTTTAAAATACAAATGAGTTAAAGTTTTTAGTGTTTAAAATGCAAATAGCCAAATTTCAGAACTTAAAATGCAAATAGGCAAAGTTAAAATATTTAAAATGCAAAAAATTCATAGATATCGAATAAACATGAATGGGTATTAGGCCAGTTAGTATACTAAAGCTAATTAATGCTTTTATTTAACATGTTAACTGGTATGAGTTGCTACCTAATATTATACACTATCGAGTGCCAATAATATCAACATCGTTCTAGTCGGCCTTCTAAATTTTTTAGGGAGGAGATGGAATACTGGATTTCAGTGCTTTGCAGATGCTCTCATATTTATGTACATGTAGCTTTTTTAGGGTATTCTTTCATTTTATAAAAACTCTAATGGGGGCAGATGAAACCATGGTAGAAAGAAAACGCTTGTAATTTTATGTAAAATTTGTTAGAACATTTGCAATTTTTGTGAACTTGGAAATATGAATGCAATATTGGTCAAAGGCATTTTTGCAAACCTGAAAAAAAAAAAAAAAAGCACCTCGTTACGTGCTGTTCAAAATGGACGCGGTTTATATGTAACTTGGGTAATATGGCAGGGCATGTTGTGTGGCATAATTAAGTATAGCTACATCGATTTCATAGACAACTTTCCTACTTTTATGAAAATTTAATTACCGAATAAGAAAATTACAATAGTGCCTCTTTAAAATTAAGCAATCACGTATTTATTAAAACTAAATAAATTTAAAAATAAACATATAAATAAATAAAATTTGTTTCTAATCATTTATTTATAAATTCAGTTGTTTATTTTGGATTATTTATTGTTAAATGCTTTATTTATAAATTTATTTATTTTCAATCATATATTTTTAACTTCATTTATTTATTTATTTTCATGTTGATTGATCGATTGATTTGAATTTATTCAATTTCATTGATTTATTATAGTTTATTTATTTATATTGATTAAATTAATTAAATTATTTTAAAAGCATGTGATTTTAAATTAATACGATTAAAGAGGCATCATTGCATTATAAGGACACTACAGTAATTTACTTTAGTATTAACTTTTTATAGACTTGAGTAAAAATACTATTTCCAATAGAAGAAAATATGTGGCTATGGATAACTCTGCCACATCAACAGTTACATGTGCAGACATATTGTCCTTACTTATAAACCGCATCCGTTCGAAACATGATGCGTGGGCAAAACAGAGTCGATTTGTATTTTGTTCCCAACTGAACTCCCCAATTGTAAATTTATTTTTAATTTCATTATCAAAACTTTATAAAATATTACTTTCAAAGAATTATAAGAAAATCTTGAAATATTTTATTGCGTAATTTACAAATATACCCATATGGTTTAACCATAATTGTAACTATACTCACATAGTTTCATGAATCTGTAAATAACTCTCATATATTTTGATTATAATTGCAAATATATTCATGTTATTATAATATTGTTATTGTATCATCACAGTGTGAGTCTACTTGTAAAAATCATAATTTCTGATATTGCAAATAAATTTGCACAATTTGAATATTTTTGCAAATATATTCTTTGTCTATGCAATAATGACGTCATAATGTTGGGGGTATCTTTATAATTATAGTCAAACTATATAAAAGTCATTTGCAATTTCTGAAATTATATGAATATATTTGCAATTATGGTCAAACTATATAAGTATATTTGAAAATTATCCTCTTTTATTATTAAAAAGATTTAGAACTAGGAACTATAACTATTTTCATTATCAAAAATTTAGAAAATATTACATTAAGAGCTGATAGGAAAACTTTGAAATATTTTTTATTAAAACGATTTAGAACAAGGAATATAGATAATTTTTATAAATTATCTAAAATAAAATTTAAAACATACATCAACAAGTACTTAATAAAATTTTTATTATATAAAAATAATAAAATATGACGTCTACTTGTAATATTTGAAATTTCAACGTTGAATGTATCCTACATAATTTTTTCTTCAGAAATTTTAATCTTGCTTAAAATGTCCAAATTTATGTCCACAAATTGAACTTTGGAATTTATTTGCTACTCGTTACATATATTATGATATGTAGAATATATAGTTTAAACATGATTTAAATGATTATATTCAATATTTTGCTACTATGCTTTTAAAATTCCTTCAATACCTGCTAAGTTTGAAACTAATTAAAGCCAAACCCAATCCGTGACCCACCCTTTTTTTTCAACTTAACTATTATGAAATGGCGAAAATGTCCATCGAAGAAAATGCCACGATGGAATTAGAAAGAACCAAAAGCAGCCAACTTATAACCCCATCCTAAGAAGGATTCATGGGCAATTCCTCAACCAATTGTGTGTCCAGACTCCAGACACGACAGAGGACCCCATGGATGGGATATATTTTGAAAAGATCCGTTCACGTGCAAACGGTGCAGTCTTGTGCAAACGGTGCAGTTTGCTCTAAAATGAATTCCATACATATTAGAATATAATAAAACTTTATAAAATTATTTATCCATATAAAAATCATACTTAACAGGGGTTAGATGTTAAAAATATCACTTTAAACTTGTTAGTTACGTTAAACTATTTTATCACATTAATTTTGTACTATTTTAAGATGAGTACCATTCGCATGTTGGATTTTGATAAAAATTGATAAGTTTATAAAGTGAATAATTCTAAATACAATGGATGGGGTGGATTTTCCATTTATGATCAGATAAGGCCCACAGTCATGGACTGCACCATAATTTATGGTGCAATCCGAATGCAATTAGATAATTTTCCTTTTTTGAACGGATAGTGCATGAAGATAAACAATAGGGCAATAAGCTTGGATGGGGAATTCTCCGTCGATGGATTCCATCCCAAATCACGCTTCAAGAAGAGCAAGATGGGAACTGTGGTAGGGATTGTCGTGGGAAGCGGAGATCTGATCTCCTGCACCCGAGAGCAGGCAGCAGGCAGCGTTGCCGGCTCTCGGGCGCATACACTAATTTTTTTTTTTTTTTGAAAATTTTTTCATAAAATTATTAGCCCAAGTTTATTTAACATGTGTATAAATTTTTATCATTTTTGGAGATTTTTAGATATTTATTTTTAATTTTTGAAAATCAGTGACATAATCATAATTTAAAATTACCTAAAATGCCACCGATTTTCAAAAATCAAAAATAAATATCTAAAATACTCAAAAAATGGTAAAATTTTTTATATATGTTAAATACACCTATATTAACATTTCTAAAAAAAAACGCTGTATGCTCCCGGGTGCAGGAGATCAGATCCCTGGGAAGCGTGGCTGTAGTGGGGTTGATAGTGTAAGAGCCCGACTTGAAATGAAAATAATAATAAAATTGGAGTGCGAACAGTCATAATAGAAAGAATTTTGGCATTTGGAGACTGGAATAAGATAGAATTTGTTAGAATTATCTCATATTTATAAATGAAAGATACAAAAGTATGCCGTTTGATCATTTACAACCACCGGTCTAAAATCCGGCGATTTCAAACCAGCCTAAAAATATATATTTTTATATTTTTTAGTTTTTTTTTTTCATAGACAAGTAAAGCTAGACATATTAAATTTATAAAATAAATTTTATTTTTTTTAGATATTTTAAATATTTTTTTTGGAATTTTAACTAAAAACTTATGAATTTCATCAAAAAAAAAACTTATGAAAATGCTTATATGTTTAAAAATTCAAAAATAATAAACCTTGATTTATAAATTTAATATACCTAACTTTAATTAATGATAAATTTATAAATTTAATATACCTAAATTTAATTAATGATAAATTTATAAATTTAATATACCTAACTTTAATTAATGATAAATTTATAAATTTAATATATCTAACTTTACTTAATGATAGGGCTGGCATTTGGAGAGCTTGGTAGGAGAGAGCGCCTGGCCTGAGTTTATAAAAATGGCCAGGAACCGAGCATGGTGGAAGCTTTTGGTTTTGGGAAGAATTCTTGGTAGAGTTTGCAGAGATAGTACAGAGGTAGGATAGATATTGTGGACAAATTTTATTCTCCGGACCTGGCGTTTCCAGCTGGGATTTTTGTCAAGGTTTTTCAATAAAAATCTTCTATACTTGTTCCATTTCTCGCCTGTTTCTATAAATTTCTTGCCTGTTCCCATCAAAGGTATTGGAGCTTTGTCGATCGGCCGATGGAAACATGGGGGTCTTGGAGAGCTACAGCAGCTACTAACGGATCTTGGAGAGTCAGTGGTAATGGCGGATATAGATGGGAAAATCGATCTATAGAAAGCAAGCATTGGAAAACCGTCGTCGGCGTCCAAGATCTGCAAGGCCGGAGGCATCAATTTGGATCGATCGGAGCGACCAAACCACTGAGGCGATAAGGACGAGTCGAGAATTTCAAAATGGAGGGAGACGGCAAAGAAGAGATCTTCAGATTTTCAGCAGAGAAATTCAATTTCAGAAGAATCTCTTCGTCGCCCTTATGATTCTTTCAGGGGGTCAGCGCTCGCATATGGGGGCAACAAATATCAGCAGCTTTGGGCTGTACCCGCATCGTCTGCATATTCGTGGGAGCCCTTAGGTGGAGGGTACAACCAGATGATGGAGGGGTTTGGATGGGAGCTTGATTCCGGGGCAGCACAAGTGGTGGAGGAAATGAACAGCAGTCTCAGAATTGTGGGGCAGAAGATGGCAGACATGCAGCACGGCATACAGACAGCGAGGGGCGAAATCAAGGCTATCCGAACCGAGGATCATTGCTTTAGAACCGACATCGAACGTATTATTTCTCGAATTGATGCCATTCGAGCAGGTCGTCAGCCGCGAGGACACCGCTTTCGAATGGCCGATGAAAAGCAAGGAGTTAAACGGAAAGGTAGAAGATGGGGAGGTGGAGGTTGCGACTAAGTTGGTCTCTAAGACCGCATACGCTGCCAGGAACGAGGAGGAGAGCAAGTTAGCTACAGGACCACAAGGGATTTTCCTTCTTGTCGGCTACCCAGTACTTGAAGTTGGGGAAGGAAGGGCGGACTGCAATAAGATTGTCATCTCAGGCTCCAGCACGATTACGAAAATGTAGTTGCAATGTTAGATAATGACAACATCCTTCCAATCACCTACTCTGGTTCCACGGCATTTGTGACCTAAGGCTTTGATGGCAGCATATGTCTCTCGGTTGAAGGAAGGTGATAAACCTGCTCCTTATGTGTTTGGTAAAAAGCATGCATGGATTATGCCTAGCAGCGCACTGGAACAAAGCTCGACGGAGGTTAATATTGCATTGAGTAGGTTAAAGCAAATATGGGATTCTGGAGGTTGGCGTCTTTGCATGGGTTGTTTGAGCAGTCTGCTTGCACGGTGTTTCAAGATATGGGTTTGGGACCTAGGAATACCGATGACTCACTCTGGTTCAATGGGCATTGTTGTTGTTTACTGGATGTTAGGAAAAATGCTAAGGTGGCTGTCTGCGGGTTGCTTGGGATTTCTATTTTCTGCTAATTCTTTGATGGATCCATTGGAATTTTACAATTCTCTTGTGTTTTGTTGTTATCTGTTCTCTTGTTTTTGTAAGAATTTTGTATTCACCTTGAGGGCAAGGTGAATTGAAGGGGTGGGGAATGAGAGGGTTGGTATTAGGAGAGCATGGTAGGGGAGAGTATGAGGCCTGGGTTTATAAGTATGGCCAGGAACCGAGCATGGGGGGAAGCTTTTGGTTTTGGGAAGATTTCTTAGTAGAGTTTGTAGAGATAGTGTAGAGGGAGTTAGGATAGATATTGTGGGACAAATTTTATTCTCCGGACCTGGCGTTTTCAGCTGGGATTTTTGTCAAGATTTTTCAATAAAAATCTTCTATTCTTGTTCCATTTCTTGCCTGTTGCCTGTTTCTATCACTTGTCCAGGAAAAAAAAAAAAATTTTAAAAAAAGTTTTTGGGCCGGACGTATGGCTGCCCCAATGCGCCCGGCCGTAAAAGATACGGCCTTCATAAGTATTCTCAAGGTATTTCTGCAGTTTTACTATGTAATGTGGGCAGGGAGAAGAGTATCCTCTTACCTTACATGTCTGCTACACCTAAAAATTTCAGTTGTCGAATGAAGTGAATTGACATAATACAGATTCTCCTAACACTTAACAACAAACAAAAAACAAAGGGAAATATTTGATTGATTGATTTCAGCAGGTAGCTGAAATTTCTACCCATTCGCTATTTATTTTTTTTGATTAGTATTTTTATACATCAGGACCCCTGGTGTTACAATGTATTACATTCATAACTTTCACATTATGAATAAAATTTTTCTATATAAACATCCTCATAGCAAGGGAAGCTGTAAAATCACCCACACACAGCGGTGGGAATCTGTAAAACTATCTACACACAATGGTGGAAATCTATCAAAATACCCACATACAATAGTGGGATTCGAACGTTGGGCAGTTGGCAAGCAAGCCATCAACGTTACCACCGGGGCAAAACCCCTAGTGGTACCCATTTGCTATTAACAAATACAGCAATTCTACCTACTTAGAGAGATGCATGCATGAAAGAGACTGTCAACTGAAGTCAAGATACAGTGAATTAGTTGTGGTTTGGCACAAGCTTATCATTGCTTCATTGCTTCAATGAAATCATTGAAATTCTTAAAAGAAGATCCACCTTCAACCACACTCGTTCTCACAATTCCCTTCAGCTCCAAAGACCTTGCCTTAATACCCTCATCGCCCACCAACGCTTGAACCTTTCCTCTCATTTCTTCCCTCGAAATAATCCCGTCCCCATCTTTTTCCAGAGCCAGCCCCACCTTCCAAATGTGGCAGATGTAAGCAAGGTTGAGCTTCTGGTCACCGAAGTAAGGCCAGCAGAGGAAGGGTACTCCATTGCTCAGCCCCTCCGTCGTAGAATTCCAGCCGCAGTGGGTGACGAAGCAGGCAATGGAAGGATGCGCCAGCACTTTCTGCTGAGGAGACCATCCTACAATCTGTCCACGATCCCCGATTCTGGCTCTGAACCCGTCTGGGAAATAGTCTGGTGAGGATGCATCGATCAGGTCTGGGCGCACAACCCAAAGGAAAGAGCTGTTACAGAGCTCTAGCCCAAGTGCCAACTCCTGGAACTGGCGCTTTTCGAAGGTGGTGAAGCTGCCGAAGGCAACGTAGATCACTGAACTGGGTGGTTGTTGGTCAAGCCAACGCAGGCATTCGGTATCTTCTCGCCAGAAGTTTCCGTCGAATTGCCGGAGGCGGCTGCTGGCGAGGAGGGGCCCGATGGTCTTCACTCTCGGGGCAAGGTCGCAGGCTATTTGCTCGATGTCGGAGCAGGAGTTGGAGAGAAGGCAGTCGGCGAATTCGAGGGCGAGGCCGCATTCCGAGAGGAGTCGGAAGATGGATTGCTGAGAGGCTCGGTCGCCGATGGAGAGCCAGGGCAGATCGGCCGCCCGCATTGCGGGGAAGGCCGGGGAGAGCTCGATCATTTGCTCTTTCTTTGGGAATCCTGCCAGGCCAGTTTCAACTTTCAAGCCTGCCAACGGGAATCGAAAATGGAGGAGCGGGTAGAGTTTTTAAACTATTTACGTTTACGTCGCTACCAATACCATCCCATGTAGATTTTGCAAAAGCACCCTCACTTCCGAAATTTGATTTTGCAAACACATTTCTATTCCGCCGAAAGTGAATTTGTGAGTTATGACGCATATCGAACATTTAATTAGGGTTCTCTAATGAATATTTTTAAATCGGGCCCTAAACAAACTTCTTCTCGTGTTTGGAGGATCAAACGATGAATACAAATTTTGAAAATTGAAAAATTGTTAGATAAAGGGTATATTTGGTAACATGTAAACCAAATTTTGCTAACTGTTTCCTATATGCCTTTTTACATGATTTGAAATCCTAATTATCTTACTATACTATTATTAAATTAGTATTTAACTCAATATTATCTTTTCATAGAATTATTCTATCCATTTTATACTTATTTTCTTTATGATAATTTAAAAACATGTCTATGTAGTTTAACTATAATTGCAAATAATTCCTACATAGTTTGACTATAATTGCAAATATATTCATGATGTCATGGAGCTGTTACTGCACTATTACAACTTAGGTATATTTGTAAAGATACGAAACTTGTGTACATATATTAGCGATAATTCTAGAAATTAAGTGAGATATTTAGTTTTTATAAATATACTTATATAATTTGCATATCTTTCCAAATATACTCGCACTGTGATGGTATAGTATTGACATCATAATAGTGTGAGTATATTTGCAATTTTAGTTAAATTATGTTAAGATTATTTGTAATTTCTAAAAATATACAGATATATTTATAATTATGGTCAAATTGTGTGAATCTATATGCAAATTATCTTTTTTATACTCCTGCTTATTGCCCTTGCCATATTACATGACTTTCTTATTTCTTTTTAAAATTTTTCGACAAATTCTTTCTCTTTATTAGTTTTCCTATTAGCATGTGGACTAAGGATGCAACTCGGGTTCACATTAACCCTAACTCTAACTCTATTTATAAAATATTAACCCTAATTCTATTTATATAACTTAAATTCTAACCTTATTTTTTGAAAAATTAGGTTCAGTTTGAGTTTTAAGTTAGAATTTAAGTTGATAAATTTACATTTTATTTAAAAGCGATAAATTTAGAATTTGATATGAATATATAATAACAATAAATCATGTAAGTAAACGTAATAATACATAGTCAAACTAGTTTTTTAAAAAATATAACAATATAAAGAATATTTCTAGAAGAAAATTTAACGTTGCAAACGAGATAAAAGAAGAAAATTAATTAACATAGAAGTAAATTGTAATAGCCTAGAACGGAATCCTAATCGAAAAGAAGAGAAAGTTCCTAGTGGTTTGTAAGTAAGTCTCAAAATTAAACATAGTGTGACATGTTTTACAACCGTGCGGCGGAGCTGCTAAGCCAGAATTGACAATATCACACTGTGAGACCCCACAACTCATAGGCAAAATGGTCGTTTTTCTTGTTCCGACTATGTGTTACGCTCAATGGTCACTTTTCTAGGTCTGTGCATTGCAAGTGGTATCAGAGCGGTTCCCCTTCCAGTAGATGTGGTTTGGAGAGTTGAGTCAGTAAAAACCAAGACTGCAGGCAGAAGCCCAAAGTTGAGTTGTGGTTTGAGGATAAACTAGGCAGAGGCTAGTGAGCTTGTAACAGCTCAGAACCAAATCTCACATCGAAAAGGGAAGAAAGTACCTGGTGGTTTATAAGTAAGTCTCAAAGTTAAATATGTTGTGATATGTTTTAAAATCATACAGCTGAGTCGCCAGGCCAGAGTAAACAATATCACACTGTAATGTTTATAGCTCAAAGGCCCAATGGTCCTTTTTCCGGGTCTGTGAGTTATATACGTCAGGCCCATTAAAATATACAAATAAGAAGAAATATTGTTGAGATATTATGTATATAATATATTTTATAATAAATATACTATAAGAAATCGGCCACGGGTTTTTTATGTTCCTATTCATTTGAATTCTAACATTATCATATTTACAAATCGGGTTCATCGAATTCGGGTTGTCAAAAAAAAGTTTTAACATTGTTGGAATTCGAATTAACGGAACAGGTTCGAGCTCAACCCGACCCAAGTTGCACCTCTATAGTAGACCTTAAATTTAATAAAAGCACTTTTGTTAAAATTTCAATATAATGTTCATATTTATCATTTGACTCATTAGCCTCTAGGTTAGTGTAATAAGATTCAAGAATGTTGAATGTTACAAGATTAATTAGATGACTTTGATTGTGTTTACGCGGGCCATAAAATTTGATCAGACTTCATAAGCTAAGGTGTTTTTTACAAACAAAGTCCAGAAATGGGAAGTTTTTGCAAAAATTTAAAATTGGAAAAAGAGGCAGAGGCGGACGCAAATTACAATATACATTTTTGGTTTCCTATGGATGACGACAAGTATAAAACTATAAACAGGTTTGTTTATGAAACAGAAGATTATAGAGTGTTGTCCAATTCCTGAAAATGAGTAATTACTTATTAGCAACATACGGAACATACCATATGCATCGACGACTCCGTCCTCAAGCAGCTTGGGGATCTGGAAATTGAGCCTCCAGTATTCCACCGATCCAGTCCGAAATGCGGCCGATCGAATTCCTAATTTCGCCGCGACCTTCAGAGCGAATGCCATTGCCCCATCAGCAATCAAGCACGAGATCTTGCTACCGCCATCGACGCCCGATTCGCCGTCGTTGATGTCGGATATGAGCTTCTCCAGAGCGGCGGGCATGGTGCGGAGGATGCAGTCTGTGAGGCGGCCCACCTTCTTCCTGTCCTCGCCCTCCTCCATCCCGTCAGGAATTGCTACCATCCGCATCTTGCCGCTGTCGTCGGAAGTGAAGGTGGCGGCGACGCGGGCGTGGGTGAAATGGGTGTTGACGAAGGTGATCCGGAAGCCGTGGTCGAGGAGGCGGTAGGAGAGCTCCAGGAAGGGGATGACGTGGCCTTGAACCGGGTAGGGCAGCAGCAGAGCATGAGGGCTTTTCTCCATTTCCATGGCGATGTTTTTCAGAAGAGACTGTGGGTGATTGCTAGCTCTTGTTATAACTTAGAAGCAGAGGAAGAGGAAGAAAGGAGAAAAAAGAAGGGGCTGCCGCTGAATATTGGCAGGTCAGTCAACAAAGGCTGCAAACTCTTTTTTGATTTTGCAATTTATTTGGCAAAAGACTCCCATGGCCTATTTATCCAACGTAAATCATGACATGGGAATCTAAGAAATACTGTTTGGACAGGTTTGTAAGTTAATTTCATTCGGAATTTTAATGCACAGCAACAGGTTTTGGGAATCTTTTGAACATAAATTTTAAAATTGGGGTTTTTTTGCAAAAAAGTTGGAAAATGAAGGTCCTTTGCAAAGAAAGTTTTAAATGGATTTTCTGGAAAATCAAATGTTATGGACGAAATTGTAATTTTTAAAAATCTTTGGAGGTTAGTTGCAAATATCCTTTTTAAAAATTAGGGTAGTGTTGGATAAAGAGTGCAAGCGTGCAACTTTGGCTATGGGAATTTTGGTTTGCCTTAAGTTAATTTAGCCTTATTTATAAAATCTAAATTTTACTTTAGCCATAACTCTTTTGTAAAGCATTTTGCTTGAAATTCAAATAAATAGATTTTCATTTAAGTAGATTTAATATTTGATAAAACTTTTAAAATAAAAGTTTGATGTAAAATTTTTTGATATGGGAGAAGTGACGTGATATGAAAGGATAATGATGATGAGTAAATAAAATGAAGTTCAAATAGACAGAGTAATTACATAAGTAGCTATAAAGAAATGATTGAAAATAAGGATAGTTGTATAAGAGTGTGAAGAAATGATTAAAAAATAGAATAGTTATGGAAAATGAAAAAGTTTTAAATTGAAAAATTTTACCGGTGTGTTTGGAAACGGATAAAACTTTTGATGAAACGTTTTAGAGAGTAAAAGTTGTAAAATGATGTGATATGATAGGGATAATGATTAAGAGTAAAGGAGATAAAGTTAAAATAGATAGGTTAATTGTATGAGTAATTGTGTAGAAATGATTGAAAAGTAGGGTAATGGTATAGAAAATGTGAAGAAATGATTAAAAAATAAGGTAGTTATGGAGAGTAAAAAGTTTTAGATTGAAAATTTTTTACTTTACAGCTTTTAAACGTTGCCAAACCACACCCTAAGTTGACAAGTTTTCATGGTTATCAAATGCACCCTAAGTTAATAGCAATAATTTAAAATTCGATATTCATATAAAATTAATAAGTCATTTAAAATAAAATAATAATATATAGTCCAAAAAAATTTAAGAAAAATAAAGTAATGCAAAATATTTTTGAGAAAATTTAATTTTTACAGAAAATATAGTAAGAAAAATAACAAATATAAAAGTAAATAACCTAACATAACTATGAATATAAATTAAAATGTTATAATTTACCTATAATATAATTTTAAAATGACAAATATTTATGCAAAATATATAAATAATTAAATACAAAGAAATAACTTTGCCAGTAATAGTTTCCATCTTATCTCAAGTCTTAAGCCTGGATAAAAATTGGAGGTTAGTATGTCAGGCCGGCAGTGGGTGTTATAAAAATCGCTGCTACATTTCTTAAGATTCTAAAAATATATTAAAAGTTGTTAGTGCCAGAGTATTACTTATAAGCAATGCGCTATAATGGAGCCCGACTATAGGGAGAATTGATTAAGGATTGCTAGGGTATTTCCCTTTAAGTTGATGTGCTACATTGAAGCTTGAATGTAGTGAGAAATGAGTAAGAGTTGGTAGAGTGTTTCTCCGAAAGTGCTGTGTCACTTGTTGTGAGAAGAAGGCAAAAGTTTTCATGCTTTTGTGGATATGGTTTGGCGAAGAAGATAATATCAAAACACGAAGTTCATTTTGCCTCATGGAATATGATGACTCTTTTAGAGAAAAATATGGAAGTAGTAGATGGTATGAGAAGAAAAAAAATCATTGTAGTTTGTCTTCAAGAGAAGGCTAGTGAGATTAATAGATTCAAATTATGGTATATAGAAAAGGATATGAATCGAAATGTTATAGGGATAATAGTGAGTAATAAATTCATAAATAAATTTGAAGATGTTGATAGAATAAATGACAGGATCATTTAAGTAAAGTTGGTGCTAAGTGAAGATGTCATAAATGCGATTAGTGCTTATACATCATAGATAGGATTAGATAATAGAATCAAAAATAATTTTGGGATAAATATTATAATACAAAGGATTCCGAACAAAGAAAAGACTGGGATAGGAGAAGATTTAAATGAACCTATAGAACAAGAGAATGTAAGATATGAGAGAACTCATGATGGTTTTGATTTTGGAATAAGAAATGAAAATGGGAACACCATTTTAGATTTTTCTATAATATACAATTTGATTATAGCAAATGCCTTATTTCAAAATAGAGACGAATACTTGATAATTTGTAAGAGTGGGACCATTCTATCCAAATAGATTTTTTCTTTATAAGAAAATTTAATAAATCCCTCTATAGTAATTGTAAGGTTATTCTACGTGAGAGTTTAACTATGCAATATAAATTGCTAATAATGGATATATATACACACAAAAGTTTACAAAAACTAAAATAATATAATTTCAAAAATTAAATGGTAGGGCATGTTTATTTCAAATAAAAACTTTTCACACTAAAATTTTTCACTCGTCATAATTATCGTATTTTAAAATTATTTTAACATATTTCTATACAACTATACTATTTTTTAATCAATTCTATACAACTACCCATGTAACTATCCTATCTATTTTACTTTATACTCTTTGCATCTGATCATTACCTCTATCATATCATATCATTTTCTATCAATTCAACAACTTTTATGCTAAAATTTTTTCTTCCAAAAGTTCTATCATTTCTCAAACATACCCTAAAGGTTAATGACATAAAAATTTTTAGTAAAGAATGATAAAAAAAAGAAAATGAGATATATAATAAGATGAAATAGAATTAACGTGAAATAAAATGACAACTAATATAAAAGAAGTTGGACAAGATATTATAGGATTATATAAAAATGGTAGATCTTTATATAAAGACACTTTGTGATAAAATGAGGATGTTCAAAAAACTATACATGGTAAACAAGAAAAGTTAAAAGAAGGCAGGCTAACAAAAATGATATAAATCTACAAGAATACAAATTATTAGAAAAGCTACTAAAAAGATTATTAGCGATGCTAAACATAAAACTTATGACATATTATATGATAGATTAGGAGCTAGACAAAGAGAAAAGGATATATTTAAGTTAGTAAAATTAAGAGAAAATAAAAGCAAAGATTTAGTACATGTTAGATGCATAAGAACTGAGGAAAAAAAAATTTAATTAAAGATAACGAAATTAAAGAAAGATAGAACTTATTTCCATAGTCTGTTGAATGTGCATTTAACATTAGATGTCAATTTAAATATAGAGGAATATAGGAATAGAAGTTATTTCTTAAAAATTCGAATATCCGAAGTAAAAGAAGCTTTTAAAAAATGAGAACAAAAAAAAAGTTTAGGCCTAGATAATTACTAATTGAGGCATGGAAGTACATAAGAGATATAATATAGTTCATAATTTTTTTTAATAAGATTATAAAAATAAAGTTAATGCCAATTGAATAAAGAAAAAAAACGTTATAATCCTAATTTATAAAAAATAAGAGAGATATTCAAAATTATGCAAATTATCATAGAATAAATTAATGAGTCATACTATATAGTTATGGAAAAGAGTAATTAAACATAAATTAAGACAAGAAACTAATATATTTGAAAATCGGTTTGGTTTTATATCACAAAAATTGACCACTAAAGTCATTTTCTTGCTTAGACAACTATTTGAAAAGTATAAGAAGAATAAAAAAAACTTAGGTATGATTTTATTGATTTAGAAAAAGCTTAATATCGAGTTTTAAGAAAGTTAATATGGATGATAAAAAAAAAGAAAAGAATTGATAACAAATAGATTGATGTTATTAGATATATAAGATAGTTCTAACAAATGTGAGTACCATGAGTGAAGCTATTAATATTTTATAGTTAAAATATGTTTACATTCTATAAAAAAAACTTCATTATAGCTCAACGTTGAGTCCTTATTTTGCAACTTTAGTTAAAGATGAAATTACTAAATATCTTTAACAAGAAGCATCTTGGTGCATGCTATTTTCTAATGACATTAATCTAATAGATGATACTAGAGAATAAGTAAATTTGAAATTGAATAAGCGAAAAATGTCTTAAAAATCAGATGGTTTTAGAATTAGTTATACAAAAATTAAATATATAAAATGTAATTTTAATAATAGCGAGCATTTGGATGAGGAGCCAATTAAGACATTAGTAATAAAAACTAATTACTTTCAGTATTTTGGATCAATAGTTTCAGAGAATGGAAAAATAGAGAAATATGTAATTCGTAGAATTCAAAAAGTATGGAAGAAATGTCAAAGTATACTAGGAATTTTATGTGATTGTTGAGTCATAATTAAATTAAAAGAAAAATTTTATAGGACTGCAATTATACCAACTATACTTTATGAGGCAAAATGTTGGATAATTAAAGAACGACATACACATAGAGTGAGTGAAGCGAAAATGAAAATGTTAAAATGGATGAATGGTAAAAGAAGAAAAGATAAAATTAGAAATGAAGTAATTTAAGAAAATCTCAAGGGGGAATAAGTGATAAAAAAGGGAAAACAAACTAAAATAATTTGATTATATTAAATGGAGGCTTAAAATGACACCGATTAGGAGGGCAAAGTCTAAGTAAAATGTGGTAGGAGAATCAGAAGAAGACCCAAAAAAGCATGAATGAAAGTAATTAAATAATGAGACGTTCTTATATGCACTTGGGTACACTTAGCTTCTGTGCATCTGGGTGTATCTTATCCATTTTTTATTTTTTAAAACCTAACTGTTAATATATGTGTATTTAATACGTATATCAATTTTTTTTTTTTATCAATTTTGGAGGTTTTTATTTTTTTTGGATTTGTAAAAATCCAAAAAAATATCTAAAAACCTCCAAAATTAGTAAAAATTGATATACGTGTTAAATACACTTAGATTAATAGTTTTGTAAAAAAATTCAAAAAAATTTAAAAATGAATGTTTGCACCAAGGTGCACCAAAACTAAGTGCACTCGGGTGCATATAATAACATCCCTTAAACAAGATATGAAAAATTATTAAAGATTACTAAAAATTTAGTCTTGAATCGTAAAAAATGATATAATAGAATTTATACAACCAACTCCACCTAAGTGGGAAATGGCTCATGACGATGATGTTATAAATATAAAGAAATATTATTTAGATTCTATGTATACAAAAATATTTTATATTAAATATAAATAGAAAAATTTGGATTCAAATTACCTTAACCTTATTGCAAGTTAGTTTTATTAGATCTGAGCTATGCAAAAAGGAGCTTAAGAATTGATTTTCTTCTGGTTTGTTTTGCTTGGTTTAGACTTAACTGACCAAATTATTTTCTACAAGTTTCGTTCGACTCTATTTTTATAGGGTCGGGACAAGGTTAATTTGACCATCACTCTTTTTAATCGGTCCTGAGACAAATTTCGGGCTGATATCTAACTGGTTTCGAGACAACAAATCGGGTAAAAAATGCGGGTCAAATAAGACGATTTTAAGAATTTATATACCTATCAAATATAAAGATATATCTATGCTAAATTTAAATATTATATATTTCAATATTTTCATAATTATTAAAAAACACATTATTATTAAAACAAAATATGAGAAAATATAGTATAACTTTATTAAAATAGGTTATTCGTAAGAGTTATATGTATATGTGTAAATTCATCTTATTGATTCTTAAGTTGTTTTTTTAGATAATTTGATTCTTTTATTATTGATATAGTTAATTATAAAAAATGTGGGAATTTTGAAAAAATAATAAGATTTAACTATAGACTTATAGTTTTAATAAATCAATATATGCGGGGCGGGTCAGGACATGGTCAACTTACCTCGACCATATTTTTGAATTTGAGTCAAAATTTTTGACTCATCCCAATATCGGGTTAAAAAATTAGTTTTATCTGGTCAAAATGGGTTGGGTTAGGGCCGGGTTAACCACCACAATTTCCACCCCTAATTTCAATGTATTGGTAGGTTGCTCTCATTTTGAGGCGATCACAAAAATGAATCAAAATTTAACCTACTTGATACATTTAAAATTGTTGCACAAGTTATACCTACACGGTACGTCTTTGTGCTCTTGTATTTGGTGATGACAGCTTATGCGGATGTGTTTATAGAAAAAAATTCCTCAATTGTATAAGAGTTGAATGTGCTTGAGTGTAATTTCAGATGTCATAGTGTATATATACAAATAAAAAAATATATTTAAAATAATTTACTTATTTAACAAATCAAGTTAGATCCAAACCAAAATGTGCAAAACCATCTTAAAATTGGAAATAATAAAATTAACTCAACAATGCGGTTTGATTTCATTAAAAAACAACTAGGCATTTTCATTTATCAATTTCAAAACTTTATACCCACCATCTAAACTAGCTGAAATATCAATCGTACATACCATACTTCTTAAAGAGATAAACTAGGGAGGAGAATCGGGGTGGGTTGTATATGGTGAACATTTGTTTAACTCTGACCCTACATTTTAAAAATTATATTTAATCCTATTTTTATATTGTGTGGGGACAATGTTCATTTGACCTTCATCTTTTTTCAACAAATCTAGGGACAAACTTCGAGTTAATATTGGTTCAATTTTAAGATAACAGATTGGATATAAAATACAGATCAAATAAGATGGTTTTAGGAATTTATATATTTATCAAATATAAAGATATATCTATGATAAATTTAAATATTGTATACTTTAATATTTTGCTAATTAATAAAAACACATTATTATTAAAATAAAATATGAGTAAATATAATGTAACTTTAATAAAATAGGTTAACATACAATTATGCGTAATAGTTGTATATATGCAAATTCCTCTTATTGATTATTATATTATTTTTTAGATAAATTGATTTTTTATATTGTTGATATAAATGTGAGAATTTTGAAAAAATGATAATAAAATTTAAAAATGGGCTTATAATTTTTAATAAATAAATATATGTAGGGCAGGTTGGGACATGATCGACTTACCCTGAACCTATTTTTGAATTTAGGTAAAAAATTTTTATTGATCCCTATGCTAGTTTAAAAAATATTAGTTTTACCCAATAAAAAATGGGTCGCATTAGCGGTGGTTACGGGTCAACTCGCCCCAATTTCTACCCCTAAGATAAATGATTTTTATATTTTAATTTATCTATAAATAAATTTAAATATTTTTCATAATTTACACAATTATATATTTTTAACTACATACGGCCCACCTAAGAATTTAATTGAAATAGTTTTTTGACACTAGAAAATAAAATTAAACAAAAAAACAAATAAGATTTTGTCATAAAAGGTAGGCCAAAATTGTGTTAAAATTTAGCATCCCTTATTCATTATATTTTAGTTATATTTCAATATATCAACTACATTTAATACACATCCTAGATATACCTTATTCTTGCAATGTTTTTTAAAAGAGATTTTTGTAAATATGCTTACAAGATTTAACTAATGTTGGATTCGTATTCCTAGGTTTAATGAAATTGCAAATATGCCTATAAAATTTGTATAAAATTACAAGTACGTCTTTTGTATTAAGACTTGGAATGCAATTGGAAATGTTACAATGGGTATGGGTAAAGTATAAACTATTATCTGCCTTCCCAAGCAGGGTACGTGTAGAGTAAATATACTAGGGGTGTTAACGGATCGGGTTGAACAGGTTGGAGCCTAATCCTAATCCTAACCCATTTAATATATCTCAACCCTAATCCGTTTATTAACCCATTTAAAAACTTCAACCCTAACCCATTTACAACCCATTTAATAAACGGGTTAACGGGTTATGTTTGTTACAAATTTTCATGCTAAAAATCTTCGATAAAGTCTGTAAATTTAAATAAATTAAATAATTCGAAGCTAACATACCTGAATTTAATTTATTTTGGCTTGAAAACATCAGCATCAATCTCAAGTCATCTCTTTAATGTCAATTCCTCTTATAAATATTATATATATTTTTTATAATATATTATAATAAATGAGTTATACGGGTTGAACGGGTTGGACGGGTTAAATAAACGGGTTGGACGGGTTGCGAAGCCTCAACCCTAATATGTTTATTTAATTAAATGGTTGAACGGGTTGGCGGATCATAACCCATTTATTCAAAAATCCCAACCCAAACCCATTTATTAACGGGTCGAACAAGCGGGTTAACGGGTTGACCATGACCATTAACACCCCTAATATATACTGAGTACTCGAACCTACCCTGTATTGGTACTCATATGGAAAATTAATTATGAGTGTGTTTGGTTAGAGATAAAACTTTTAATGAAAAGTTTTCAAGGTAAAAATTGTCAAGTTGATAGAAAATATTGTGATATGATAAGAGTAATAATGAGATGTAAAGAAAAAAAAGTTAAAATAGATAGATTAGTTGAATTGGTAGTTGTATGGAAATAATTGAAAAGTAGGGTTATTTGTATAGGAAAATGTAAAAAATAATTAAAAATAGGATAATTATGGAGAGTGAAAATTTTTAGATTGAAAAGTTGTAGTTGACATTTTTTGTGTCCGATCAAACATACCCTTTATATAACTATGTATGTGTAAATGTTTTGCCCTTATGAAACCCCTTTTCTATGGAACTCTTTTCATTTTCAATATCTTGATGATTTATGAAAAATCTACTCAATTTATTATATTTAACGTCATTTATAATATATTAGAAATCCTTTTATTTGTCTAATATCACTATGCATGAACCTCATTGAAAGTTAATGTAATAAAATGGTTTAATGTTAAACATCAATTTATAATTTTATTTTCAACATCTAAACCGTCTAAAATATTATTTCTATGTGGATAATGATTTTATAAAGTATTATTACATTCTAATATATATGTAAATAAATCTACATTTTTTTTATAATTTACACATGAATATATATATTTCAACAAATGTGGCTCACAAACATATTTAATTAGGATGAAACTTGATTTTCTAGATAATAAGTTATATTAAATATAATGAATGGATTAGATTTTAAATCAATCATCAACATCTTAAAATTAAGGAGATTACATGGGAATACTTCTATGTAACCTAATTACATAAAAACAGAGCCTTATATAACTGTGTAAAAGGAATGCTTTTATCAAACTCTTTTTTTATGTAACTCTTTGCATTTTAAATATTTTGATAATTGATGGAAAATTTACTCTATCTATTGTATTTAGCATCATTTATAGTATTTTGAAAATCCATTCACATATTTAGTATCATTGTGCACGAGCCCTATCTACAAATAATTTAATATTAAATATTAATTTTAAAGTTGTATTGTCAACATCGAAGCTATCTATAACATCATTTCTATGTGGATAAATGATTTTATAAAGTTTTATTATATTCTAACACATATGTGAATAGATTTAAGCATTTTTTTCAATTTACACATAAATATGCTTATTTTTGAGCAAATGTGACCCATGCACATATTTGATTTACATGAAACTTGGTCTCCTAGATAAGCAAATAATTTTAAATATAATAAATTGATTAGATTTTTTTTATTAAGCATCAAAGACATAAAATTTTAAGGGGTTATATGGAACTTCTCCTAATATATAATGTATAAGGTTTCATTTATATGTAACCGGATTGTATAGAAGTGGTCTCATATAATCGCTTCAATTTTTAAGATTTTGACAATCGTTGTAAAATCCAATCTATTCATTGTATTTAATATCACTTGCTTAATTAGGAGATTAAGTTTCATCCAAATCAAGTATGTACGTGGGTCATATTTGCTCAAATATATATATTCAAGTCTAAATTATGAAAAACTCCTAGATCTATTCACAGATATATTAAAATATAATAATATTTTATAAAGTCATTTATCTACATAGTAGTGATATTTTAGATAGTTTAGAGGTTGAAAAAAGTTATTTTAAAATTGATATTTCATTTTATTATGTTAATTTTATACATTTTAAATGTGACCTATATATAGTGATACTAAACACATGATATATTTCCATGATAATATAAATGATATTATATACATCCAAAATCTACTCTTTGGGTAATAGGTAGGGAAGGATACACTAAGAACCAAATAGACAAATGAGTAGGGTAAGTTAGACCTTTTACAAATATGGTACGGGTAGGGTAGACAACTATCAAACTAAATTGACCTAATTGCAGCTCTAGTTAAGATTTTATTAGAAATTTTTATAAAATGATAATAATGTCTTTTAAGACAAGTGATGCATGTGCATTTTTCCTCATATTATAGACATATTTGTTATTTCATTATTATATATTTACGTATATTTTCATTTTAGATATTTCAAAAAAATGCTTACAACATTTATAAAAATTGTAAGTGTATTACCTCCCTTAAAAGGCATTATTGTCATTTTATAGAAAATTTTAACACGCCATAACAGTAGAGGTGTAATTCGGCTCAGGTTGTATTGTGTTTATGTGAACCCTAGCCCTACTTGATTTAAGTGAATCAAAACCCAAATCCTAATATTATAATCTAGGTTCGAGTCAGGTTTCGATTAGATTGACATTGGTTTCAGTTTTGATTTCAAGTTGACATTTGAATTACTCTTAAACCAACAGAAATTGAAACTAGCGATAGAAATAATGAATTCTTTGAATATTATTGCATTTACACTAACTAATTCTAAAATATATTTTTGATTATGATAACTTATTTATTCATAATTTACACATGAATATATTTATAAGAACTATCTTTGATTTTGATGAGAGTTGATCTTTCTAATTAAAAGATAATGCTAAATATAATGAATATAATGAATTTACTGTCAATAGTCAAAGTAAGAAAAGCAATTGAGATTACACGAAATTATTATCTGAATAAATTTAATAAAAGTAAAACTTACATATCTTATAGTTAATTGGTATGCATGTAATAATTTTAAAGAATTGGTGTATTTGTAGTTATTTAAAAATTGAATTGACATAGATGCAATAAATTTAACTTTTTATGGACACATGTAGATGATATTTAGGTTTTAGAATAAATATTTATAGTTTAATAGGGTTATGATTACATGGAAGAACTTTTATTGTAATTATAGTTAAAATGCTTAATGCATAAATTAATATAATTCTTTTAATAAATTAGAGTGAATGTTGGGTCCGGACCAGTTTGATGCCAACTGGATATTGATTTTGGTTTCTCCCAAGTTGGGTTAAAATCGGGTCTATTTTGAAAGAATACCAAAAACATGCAAATTTAGTTTTGAAATTGGGTAAGGTCAGGTAAGGTTTAAACTAACTCAGTATCAAGTTGCACCTCTAACTAATGAAAAGAATATGTTTACAATTTTATGCAAATCATGGAGATATGTCTGAGTAGCTGCTCAGTAAAAGGATTGGATTGCTTTTTTTGGAACCGGAGAGATTTGGAATGAAAGTACTTCAGGAATTCTAAGGTAAGCATTCCCACTTTCCATTTTGCTTTCGTGGGGTAGCAATAGGACAACAGATGGGTTGTTGCGGCTTGGACGGATCCTGAAGGAGTCACGGAATTACAAGGAAACCCATTTGCTGTTACTGCTCCAACACCGGAGTAAGCGACTAAGCGTTAAACCGAACGTGGGGATGTTTACTTTGGAATTCCTCTACTAACTGGTCACAGAAAGTGTGGGGAATTTGCAACATATACCCTATAACTTAGGTATTAGCATTTTTGGCTTCGAAATTTGTGTATTAGCATATTAGACCTTATGAAGTTTCCATTTTGTATTTTAAACACTTATCCTTAACGATGTTAAAAAAACACCGTTAAACTCATGTGTAATGTCAAAAATACCCTTACATTTATATGAAAAGCAAGTCAGTTATGACAAAAAATCAACATCATCTTTGCGGTGGAGTCATACGATTATGAGGAGGTGATGGTCTTCAAGAAGATAATGTTAGTTTTTGGCCATGATGTCTTGCTGTCATACAGGTGTAAAGGTATTTTTGAAATTACACATAGGTTTAACAATGTTTTTTTAATGCCATTAGGGGTAATGGCTTAAAATGCAAATACTGAAACTTCTCAGAATCTAATATGTTACTACGCAAACTTTGGAGTGCAAAATTTTAATACGCAAAATTAGAAGGTTGATGACACAAATTCCCTGCTGGGTGTCTCTGCAAAGCATTCGTTTCTGCGTTACAGATGATGAAGATGACTAGAGAAAGAGAAACCTGCTGCTGCTTTTGATGAGCCGCTGGACCAACTTCTATTTTGCAAGATTATTTGGACGATCTTTGTTGAGGACTTTAATATTAATATTTTATTTTTTAAGAGTACGTTGGTAAAGGACGACAGATTAAAATAGAATTGATACTATTTCGCGTACTATGCTCGTATCTATTAAGTAGTAGACTACACTAGTTAGCATACTAAACAACGTCATAATGAACATGCTAATAATACTACACAATACTCTTTTAATCCGCATTCGTTGTTAAGGAAGAGGAAGCGCCGCCAGAAGGAAGTTAGTTTAAGCACTGCCTTCATATTCATGTCCAGAAATTATTGTCTTCTATGTTCTATCTAATATTTCGATTTTCACACACAAAGTAATAATCATAAATAGTAAAAAGAAAAGAAATGGTTGGTTTGAATTGACAGTAATTGTACAATTGAGACCACAAATATTGGGATGGATGCACGGGAGGTCATAGCTTTGTAGAGTAACAGGCGGTTTGAATTGAAAATTGAAATAGCGAGAATATAAGAAAGAGGGCGCCGGTCATTTCGTCTAATTAGTTTACATTATATTTCTTTAGCACTTTGTCTCATTTCTTTATATTACATTTCCGGTATATATTTTTTGCTACATTTGGTTTCTTATTTTACTGCATTTTGCCGTAATTTGGTCGCATTTCTAGAGATTTTCCTTTACTAAAGCATCGTTTGGGGTTGTCCTACACAAGCAATTTCTGCAGAAGAGCAACGCATAAACATCATTTCAGTAAAAATAATAATAATAATAATAATAATAATTAGTGATTGGATTAAATTGAGCCTTGATTTTCCTTAAAAATAGTGAAATACATTGCTTGATGCAACAGACCATCCAAACTCTTAATTCAATATATGGGGGTGGCAAGTTGGATAAGCACATGAACTTAGCGGTGGATCTAGGACCTTTGGCCAGTGAGGTAATTTTCCATGCAGGGATTATTCTATTATTCGAGCAAGGGCAGTCATGTTAAAATAAATAAAATTTTAAAATATTTTTTTCCAAATTTTTATGAAAATTCTATAATTTCAGAAATTACAAATAGACAAAATTTTTTGGTTAAGCACCAGATATTTTAAGGTAATCATAAGTTGATCCAACAATTTGGCTTTGCGGAAGGCCTGTCAAATTCAGATTTCCCTCAGATTTCACATAGAAACTGGTGGGCCAATACTCCTGCTGTCAGATCATGAAATCACTGGCCATCCAATCCAGAGCATCAAATGACAACCCAATTACCTGCTCCCCCTGATAAAAGCTTACATTCGGAACTGAAAGGTTGCAAAGCACCAAAAAAGGCTTATCAAAACCTCTCCTTTTGACAACCAATTTACTATTGTTAGATGATATACAGCTCGGATTCCACAGTAAGAATTGATTGTTCTCAGCAATTTAATGCGTTTATCCATATTTGTGTATAAAAAGGTGGAAACAGTATCATCTGCATCTCTTGCTGGGTCTATAAATACCAATTAACCTGAGATTTGCTTTGACATGAGATCATTTGGAACAGCTGAGATGGGTTCCTGTTTTTGCAATATCGTTGTAGGCAAGCTCTTGGCCATGGCTTTTTTCCTTGGGGCCACAACTATTCATGCCATGGCCATTGCCGCTAGCAATTGGATGGATGCACATGCCACTTTCTATGGCGACATGAGTGGCGCAGAAACAATGCGTGAGTCCTGGCACACGTCATTATTTCTATTGCCTTGCATTGCATGTGGAATGCATGTTAATTTAGTTCACTTCCCTCACAGAGCATGCCCAAAACTTACATTTTTCTTCCTTAATAACGTGCATTTTCACACGCATGTGACTGGATTTTGTGGCTGTTTGGTCGTGCTGTTGAAGAGTTTAAGCAGACTATTTTCCCCCCAAACGCACATAGATTATATAAATCAAGTTTGTTATTGTCAATGATGTAAAACCACGTTTGTGGGAAGCTCTGAAGCTAGGCCAGAAGTTCTCGATGGCATATAAACAATAGAATTGGGATCTCCCCTTTCATTCCCAATTTTGAAGCCTAATCATGCACAAGAGTACTACCACCTGAATCTATATTTAGGTAGTTATCATTAGTGTTTTAAAGATCAAGTAATTAAGCTGCCCGTGAACGTATATTGGATGATGTTCTATTGATATTTTTCGTTCATGCATTTGTCTCAGAGGGAGCCTGCGGCTATGGCAATCTGTTCCAACAAGGCTATGGACTGGAGACAGCAGCCCTCAGCATGGCCCTTTTCAATGGTGGCCAAGCCTGTGGGGCATGCTTCGAGATCAAGTGTGTGAATGACCCGCAATGGTGCTTGCCAGGCTCAGTCATTGTCACTGCTACCAACTTCTGCCCACCCAACTACACCAAGACAACTGAAACCTGGTGCAACCCCCCAATGAAGCACTTTGACTTGTCCATGCCCATGTTCTTGAAGATTGCCATTTACCAGGCTGGCATTGTCCCGGTTCAATTCCGGCGCGTCCAATGCAGCAAGGCCGGTGGATTGAGGTTCGAGATGAGGGGCAATCAATGGTGGCTTCTTGTGTTGATTTACAACGTAGGTGGTGCAGGGGACATCACTGCGGTTCAGATCAAGGGATCAAATGCAAGATGGATGCCAATGTCCAGAAACTGGGGCCAAAATTGGCAGGTCATGGCTCAGCTGCAAGGCCAATCTCTGTCATTCCGAGTCACTACAAGCGATGGACGAACAGTACAATCTGATAATGTTGCACCAGCGATGTGGCAATTTGGGCAGATATTTGAGGGAAGCCAGTTCTGAACATGTAGGTCTGCGCATACATGGAAGGAGTGTATCTAAGTTTCTGTGTGTTTGAAGGAGACATTTAAAAAAATAAAAACAGATTTTGTCTGCTTTAATTGTGCGCTTTCCTTGATTTGATCTAACAAGCCTTCATTTATTTTTTTATCGTTCATTATTACCAGCACAAACAATGATACATTGAAATAAAGGAATGGTACATTGATGAATCTATATATGCTTAATTATAGAGAAGTGCCTGTGGATTTCAAGCAGTGGAATTGAGGAGATTTTTGAACCATTGAACAGAATTCTTGGGGTATCTCTTGAGTTTGTCGTTGTAATCCACGAAATAGAGCCCAAATCTGGAAGTGTATCCAGCTGCCCACTCCCAGTTATCCAAGAGAGACCAAACAAAATACCCCTTCACATTGCACCCGTCATTCCTGCAGTAACAGTCAAAATGGAACGGGAATAGAAACAAGATTATTGTTGCTGATTTAAGAGTTGTAAATTTCAAGATCTCGAATTAGAAAATTTTTTACCTGATGGATGCTGACAAGTTGGAAAGGTAGTCATTGTGGTAATTGATTCTCTTGTTATCTTTTAGAGCATCTTGGATTGAGGTAAATGGGTTGTTCGGGTCATCCATTCCTGCAAATGCCAAACCAGTTCCCTCATTAATCTTTCAATAATGGCCAGGGAAAGTCATTAATCAAATCTTTTGTAAATCCTTGAAGTCAGCTAAGAAAAGAAACCAGGATAATTACCATTTTCTGTGATGAAGGTGGGGGGATTCCCATACTTGCTTTTGACGTAATTCATCAAGCTTCTAATTCCTCTAGGCACAATGTACAACCATATTGAAGATGCCTGAAATTTGAGCATTAACTCAATGACTAATGAAGGTGGGTTTATAAACTCTTTTCAAATGTTAAAAACAATGGTGGTAATTTCAAAGTAGGCCTTGTAACTGTGCAATTATGAATCAGCGTATACGTTTTGCACATTTGCAGAATAGATGTTGGAATTTCAAAATGTTACAAGATAGACACTGTCAACGTACTGATGTTATTAGAGTTTAAAATGCAAAGACAGAAAAACTTAAAAGGGTCAAACTAAACCTTGTAAGCTTCATATTTGTGAGGCGATCTAACATGGTCCATAAAAGTTATTTAATTTTTTTTTTATAGACTTTGGACGCCTCTTATATCTTACTTTATGTTAAATTTAACAATTTTTTTGAATTTGTTGAGTATTTTTTTGAAATTCTGAAAATGAACAAGCATATATGTCTGTTTTGTTGATTTTTAAAATAAAAATACCAATAAATTAAAAAAGTATCAAATTTCACAGTGGACAAATCTAGATAAGGTCAATATATTTATAAAAAATACAAATAAATTTTTTTATGATGGCCTATAATGGACGCCTTCATGTTTTTTGGATTTAAAAACCTAACAATAATGTCTTTAGGCTCCATCATTTAACATCCTCTATATCTCAACATTCTGAAATTTAGAGGATCTACTCTGCATATTCCCAAAAGTGCATGTGCTAACTGACAATTATGCACAGTTACAGTGTATATTTTGGGAGAAAAAAAAAAGAAAAAGAAATCATACCCTGTCTCCTATGGGAGTCAGTCCTCTGAAAGCTGCAAAAACAGCAAGAAAAAGAATACAATTACATGTGAAAGGGAAGAAATCTCTTGACTGCTTCGATGATGACAGTAATATTCAACTCACAAGCAGACTGGTTTTTCAAAATTTTTTTCCCATTTTTTTTCTATTTTGAAATGGAGAAGGTAGGCATTTAAATAGAGGATGGCAAACTTACGAAGGGTGATGGCACCAGAATCAGAAAGTGAATCATTCAACAGAACTCCAATTATGTTGGTGGCATTGTTCCTTGCGTAGTATGTAGTGTAATGATTTATACCAACAAAATCCAAGGAGCCCTTCACAAGAGAAGCTTCAGCTGTGGTGAATTTGGGTAGTCGATTTCCCACTCTTTTCCTCATCGAACTTGGATAATCGCCAAAGAATAGTGGATCCATAAACCTGTGTTTTCGTAATTAGGAGAAGAAAACCAGTGTCAAATATCTCTAACTAGAAGGTGGGTTTAACTAATGTCCAAGTTTAGATATGGGTGTTAGACAAAACGTAGCCTCACAATTGCAATTGAGAGATGCCATTTGACCTAGTTAATATAACTCACACACCTTTCCCATTAGACTACCCAAACAACACCATTGAAATTTAACTCGAATTAAAGTTAAAAGTGTTAAAATGGGCTAGTTTTATCTTAAAATAACAAGCAAAAGCCTACTTCCACATACAAAACAGAAATACTTGCAAAAACACTTTAAACTACTAATCACCAGTACTCTAACATCCTGGGTTAGAGACGTCAAAACACAACATCAATGGGAGGACAAAATACATATTAATACCATATTCAGATGGCTGGTTCTTAGAACCCCAAATGACTTAGTTAAGAATCCTATCCTCGCTAACTTTCACATTAGCGTGTGAGGACTTCTTAGTCTTCTCTTGCCCATCCCTTGGTCTGACTCATTACTTAGGTATAGTCCTTTGGCCTAATATCCTAATATTTGGCTTTCTTGTGTGACTTCAATTGATAAAAGATGTGGTTTGAACAATAACAAATTCCTTGGTCGTGGGTTCGAGTGCAGACTGTGCAGTTGGCTACAGCTATATAAGATGGCCAAACATTGGAACAAAGGATAGTGCCTGAGTAGTGAATCACCCTGAGGGATGAGCTGAAGAAGTCCTCAAACGCCCAAATGGAAAGTCCAGGGTATGGGATGAGTGGCTTCTTACATGCTCAAAGAGAAGTCCAAAGTGTAACACTAACCAATATAAGACTTTATACCCACACCAACATAGAGCAGGGTAGATCTGTTCTACAAGGAAGATCATAAATTGGCAGGTTGGCTTTACCATCCAAATTGAAAGTCTTGAGCTCTTTGTGCAGCTGCTACATCCGCTGTTGTGTTGTACATGGGTTCATACCACATCACATCGAACGCTATCCCAAGCTGTCCCCGCTGTTTTGCCTGCAAATTTTGTAAAAAAATAACTTCAGATAAAAAACAATCATCTCCTCCTCCTCTCTACTACCTCCACATTGAATCATTTACATTTGTGTTTGGCATTTTTAACCTTGTATTTTGTGCGGTAGATATCGGCAACCCTGGCATGAGACAAAAGCACATTGTGGGCAACAATGTAAGGCTCTGTTGCTGAATTTCCAGCAGGGCAGAACAGGCGAAGGAGGATGGTGCAGCGGCCTGGAGCTTGAAGCCCCACATCGTATCCTTGGATTGCAAATGTGTGGGGCTCGTTGAAGGTTATCCAGTGCTTGATCCTGTCCCCAAATTTCTGAAAGCATGTCTCTGCGTAGTTCGCGAAGTCCGTTCTGCAAACATATTGGATATAATGCATGTGAAATTCTGTTTGCTTTGACTCGTTTGATCTCAGCCTTCTCAGGACCATCCAATTGGATGGAATGGGATGATTTTTTTAAAATTTTTTAATATAACTCTCCTTTTCCCATTTCCAATATTACTTTCTTTCGTTCCTAATATAATCTTTCATTTCCTAGTACAAAACAACTCTTCATCTGAACAGGTCAGCTTACTGTTTGTTGAATACCAATAAAACTTCAAGATTAAATATTCGAGTATAATTCCAATTTTTTAAATTACTGAAGATAATACCTCATATTCATTATGAATGTATAGGCGTAAAAATGCTTACATGATTTGGGGGTCAAGCCATCCTTTGTATTTATCTTGAAGGGCTTGAGGAAGGTCCCAATGATAAAGAGTGACATAGGGTTGGATTCCTGCAAATATAAACATACAAAAGTAACAAATAATGAAAATTTTATCTAAATAATTCGGTTTTTTTTTTAAAAAAAAAATGTCGGATTTTAGGTCTGTCTCTCTAGCTACCTTTGGCAAGCAAGGCATTGATGAGGTTATTGTAATGGTCTACACCTGCCTGGTTTATCTGTCCACTGCCATCTAAAATAGCCAAAAAGAAAATGGATTATCCCACTGAAAATTCAGAGTAAATGGAAGATGCTATTCAATTGTGCTGTGCTCTTACTGGGAAAAATGCGAGACCACGCTATGGAAAATCTGTATGCATCCATTCCCATGTCTGCCATGAGCTGTATATCTTCCTGTCACAAGCATCCAAAAAACAAATGAAAAAAATTTTAGCAAAGGAATGCGTTTCTTCTAAATCCATTTGTTTAAACGTATGCTGCACTGATCTCATGTTGGATGCATGCTTAAGAGACTTCTGAATTAAGATGAATGAATTAAAAAAAAAAAAAGTATAAACCACAACATAAGTCGTTGAATGCAACTAATTTTTTGGCAGCATACAATGTATATTGTTGCATTAAAGGTATTTTAGCTACAACTGGTTACTTTGTTGCAAATATTTAGTTCCCTTGGAGTAGCTACATTTGATTAATGAGGGTATGATTTTATTAGCCCAAGTTAATCTAAACTTATTTTAGTCTGAGTTAAAAGATGTATTTCTTTCTAGTTTTTTTTAGGTGTTTTCGGAAAAATACTTTTCTAAATCATATGCCAACTCTACAATTTTTGGATAAGTGTATGCATTATTTGGTTCATGCCTAAATGCACCCAAATGCACTTAGGCTTGGCACATCATGGTGCATTTTACTCATTTTTAATTTTAAATTACTAAAAGTGCCACTAATTTTAAAAAATCCAAATATATATATATATAAAATATCCAAAAAGGATAAAAATGATAACAATTTCAAAAAGAAATTTTCGAAAAAATAAAAAATAGGTATTTGCACTTGGATGCATCTAAATTAAGTGCACTTGGGAGCATATGATCGGTGTCCGTATTATTTTTTATTTTTAAAAATTAACATTAGGGGATGTTGAAGATGACTTAAGTGCTTCCAAAATATCTAACTTTTGAAAATCCAAAAATATATATACATATTTAAAAATAATAAATTTTGGTATATGAGTTAAATAAATTAGTACTTTCATGAAAAATAAAAAACCAAAAAAAGACACATTTTTCAATTTGGACTAACATAAGCTTATATTAGCCTAGGCTAATAAGATCATAACTCTTGGTCAAATAGAAATTTCGTTTTTAAAATCAAATGCGCATGTTGAAATTTAGCCACAGGAACTTGAGTTACAATTACCATCGAACTTAGATGCATTTGGTTCCAAACGCAGCCAAATTTTAATTGACCTGCAAATGGTTACCACGGTAATAGTTTATAGAGGGCTAATAGATCTAGTAACTTCGCGTAGATAATTGTAAATTTCTTTTAGGTATTTGCAGAGTAAACCGTTTTTTATAAACTCCGTAAAAAAGGCTTTTTAACTGACAAAGCGTACTAAAGATTTTAGAGCATCAGTTGAGGTTTATAATTCAATGACTAAAAATTTAGAGGGTCCATTTTATAATAAAAATTTACAACTCAAATCCCGTATATTCCTTTTTTTTTTTTGCATTTTAAACGCGGTCCGATAATATTTTAGACTTTTTCAAATATTTTTCGACTATATATTATATACTATAAAAATACACTTTTTACAACCATTATTATTAAGAAAAAGTTAAGAAAGATGCATATGTAAGGAAAAATTTTCTGGCTTATAATGATACTTTTATAAAGAATGGTCATCCTTTCGTAGGAAAGAAAATTTTTTCTCACTTATAATAATATTTTTCATAATCAAATCAAAACTTCCTTGTCTATACACAAATTAAAATACAAACTAATGGCCGCCAATTTTTTTAATAGTTTCTGTATGGAATACACCACAAATTATTAGCAAGTAAGTTTTTCTTTAACAACAAATTTTAACTTTTTATAAGCAAATCTTTTTTCCAAAAATCAATTTTTTTTTTTTTTTTTTTAGTGATAGAAATGCCCACTTTGCAGATGAGGCTAGCTTACCTTGTAGCGGTGGTACTGATCCACAGCAACGTCAGCATTGCTAAAATCAATCACGTTTCCTGCACCACAAATTTCAATAGCACGCTTGGACACAATCAGTATGGAGAAACGAATGGCTTAGATCTCTTAAAAAAGGTGGCTAAGATCAGTTACCCACCAAAGGAATGAGAAAAGGTGTCCCACACTGTGCTTCCCCTTCCGTCCTCCTTCACTGCCCCTTCGTACTGCAAGATCATAAAGTTGCAGTTCAAAATCAGCCATGAAATACAAACTGTAGATGTATTGCTACATAACACCAAGACGGCAACTTCTTTTACTTGTAAATTGAGCCTTGTAATTTGGGTGTTTACAAAATAAATTTTCTAAGTTTGAAAACGTTGCAGAATGATCACTGCCCCTTCGTACTGTAAACACAGACCAAGATCAGAAAATTGTCGTTCCAAAGTCAGCCAAGGAACAGTTAGCTACATGACACCAAGAGGGTGGCTTCTTTTAATTGTAAATTAAGCCTTGTAATTTGGGTGTCTATAAAATAAATTTTCTAGGTTTGAAAATGTTGCAGAATGATCACTGCGGCTGGATAGTTCATACTGTAAACAAACACCAATATCAGAGAATTGTAGTTCAAAATCAGCCATGCAACACAAACTTTAGATAATAGCTACACGAAACCAAGAGAGTGACTTCTTTTAATTTTAAATTAAGCCTTGTGATTTGGGTGTTTATAAAATAAATTTTCTTAGTTTGAAAATGTTGCGGGATGATCACTGCCCCTTCGTACTACAAACAAAAACCAAGATTAGAAAATTGCAGTTCAAAATCATCCATGCAACACGAACTTTAGATAATAGCTACACGACACCAAAAGGGTGACTTCTTTTAATTGTACATTGAGCCTTGTGATTTGGGTGTTTATAAAATAAATTTTCTGAGTTTGAAAATGTTGCAGAATGAACTTTGATGTTGATGTTCATGAAACAGTTTAAATGTTTAGATATGAAATTGATTACATATTATTAATTTTCTAATGTATTGGAATGCATTTGAGACTACATTTTACTCATTAATTTCATACCTAAAATTGCCTAAAAATACCATTATTAGAGGCTTTTTACAACATTGTGAAATTTGGTATATCTATAAGTAACAAAATCTTATAAATTTACAATATACAAGGTCTATTTTGTAAAAATCGCTTGCACCCATTAACGTACAACATATTGGAAAAATTGAACTCAATAGTGTGTGCGTGGGTTCTTGGGTTTGAATTTGGAGGGAAGCATGTCTCCATGTAATAAAAAAGAAAAATAGAGGGTTGTTGCACTTGGATGGTCCATATATTTTGATGCTAGTTACATCCATGTAGGGTACGAATGCAATATGCCTTTTGATTATATTACGTTACTTGAAGTCATTTGTTCTGATGTGAACTCGAAGCTGAGATTGCATCGCATGCACCTGTAATGCAGAGTAATGTTTCAGTGCACTCAGATGCATAAAATTAGCGTGCAAAATTCCAAATTTTTAAATATATTTTTTAAATTTTTTATAAAATTGTTAATTTTGGTGTATTTAACTTATATATAAAGTTTTACCATTTTTAGAGATGTATAAATATAGTTATTAATGTTTTAAAAAAAAAGGGTATTTTAGTAATTTAAAAATGATTAGAACCTCCCTTATTTTAATAAATTAAAAACACATAAATTTTCAAAAATAGTAAAAGTTAGATTATATACTGAACATACCTAGATTAACAATTTTATAAAGAAATTTTAAAAATAAGATTTTGTTTCCTGATGCATTAAAATTGAAACCGGACTGTATAATGTGGTACCACTGGTTATCCTTTGTGTCCACGCCTCATTTGTATCTTACACCATGTGAAATTTTTGAAATAATTTTTTGGTATGCTATTTTAATTTTTGAAAAAAAGGCATGGATGCATGCACGACTTTTTAAAATTTTAAAAATCAAAACAAAAGGTCAAATAAATTTTTAGAATTATCAAATTTTCTAAAGTGGAAGATTTACATAATCGCCGCACATTTATATTAAAAATTTTAGTCGCCCATATTTGTTGGCATAAATAATAATGTTTAAAAATATTTATGCACACATGTAAGGCAAACAGTTTCAGAAGCCGCCATTTAAAATCAGGAGATGCATCGTAGGAAATGAGAAAATCAGATTGATAGAGTTAGAGAATGATTAAAATTAATCCTTTTTTAAATTTATATACGTGAGGTTATTTTGTCAAACTATGTGAGATTATTTACAATTTATGAACTTATGTTGATATATTTGTAATTATGGTCAAACTAAGTGAATATGTTTGCAAATCATCCAAAAATGTATTACACGATTGGAAACTTATAATATTAAAGAATTTTCTATCACAATTAATTTATAAACTTAGAGGTTGAATTTAAACAAACGGGCTTCCAAAAAGCAAAATTATGCTGTTACAACTAACAGTCTTTCCTTCCATAAAAAAAAAAAACTTAGTCTTTACCATGAAAATTAATTAGCGTTTTCAGAGTATTCTATTAAATGAAATGAGTTAAAATTTTTCAATCTAAAAAAATACTTTTTCCAATTCCAACATTAATTTCTCATTTTCCATAAAAAAATTTATTTCTCGAAAAATAACAATCTTACTTTTTATATTCCCAATATAATTTCTCAGTTTTTGTACCCAACAACAAATGCATCCGCGTCCACATGCTATGCGTGATCATGAAATGCTGTGAAAGAGAACTAAGAGCTAGAAAATTAATACGTTTGCCATAAGGCTCGGAAAACGTGATATGTTGAATGCGTGTGATAAAACATATGCGTGTATGCTGCCATTATTTATCTCTCAAATTTATATTTGAAACATGATTATATACAATATGTTGTATATATGGTTAGAACATGATATCATGCACTTAGGTGTACTTAGCTTCGTTGCACCCAGGTGCAAATATTCATTTTTTTATATTGTTTTGAAATTTTTTTACAATAATAATTTTCAAAAATAAAAAATAAGTATTTAAAATCATTGTAAAATGAAAAAACTTAGTATACGAATTAAATATATTTAGAAAACAAGTTTATAAAGAAAAATTAAAAAATGTAACAAAAATAAATAAAAAATGAATTTTATAACTTAAGATATATACAATATATTGTATATAATCTTCATCCAAAAAATATATTGTATATAATCATGCCTCTTTATATATTTATGTCGGTTTTTGGTAACTTCCATGGTTTTTTTATGTTTTATGAAAATCCGTCCAAGTTACCATATTTAGTATTATTTGTTTAGCTAGAAGTCTAATTTCATCTAAATCAGATATCTGTTTAGGTCACATTTGCTAAAAATATATGTTCATGTATAAATAACAAAAATGTTTAGATCCATTTACATAAGTAGAATATAATAGTATATTATAAAATCATTTACTTATGCATTGGAATAAAATCATTTACTTATGGGTATATTAGAATAAAATAACAACTTTAATTTTCATAAATTTGATTTTTCAGCCAAAAATGATATTAAATATAATGTTCGAAACATAGTTTCTATTTTCTACATGTATTTTCTATTGAAGCCTGACTTTAATTTTCATAAATTTGATTTTTCAGCCAAAAATGATATTAAATATAATGTTCGAAACATAGTTTCTATTTTCTACATGTATTTTCTATTGAAGCCTGCACCTATAAAAGTCGCGGTTACATGTAACATTCTTAAATTTTAAAATTTTAATACTTGATGAAAAATCTAATTCATTTATTTTTTTATAGAAAGAAGTTAACGACTTATTCTGGTTTTGAGCCTTAGAGCTATTATACATGTCTACGTACTACTTGTATTAACTTCCTGTCATCTAAGGGTTTATCCAAGTATCAATTTTAAATTTATATTTTTAATATCTTAATTATCTAAACAACATTATTATGTGTGGTTATATAAATTATCATTACATTCAAATGTATATGTCAATGAACTTGGGCATTTTTGATAATTTGCTCATAAAAATGTATTTTTTCAGTAAACATGGCCGATTTTCTTATTTAGATGAGAATTGGCTTTTTAGGTAAATAAGTTATACTAAATAGAATGAATGGTGTAGATTTTCCGTTAATCGTAAAAATTAGCCAAATGAATAAATTTTCACGAAAACCGCTGCCGACTCTTATACTTTAGATGGGCACATTCGAAAGCACTAGAATTTCATTTTTGTATTTTGTGTAGGCCCAGTGGAAACTGTTAAATCCATGAGAAAAATCTTATGCTGATTTCGTGTCATTTTAATTCCCTTTCTTTCCGGTCACACATCGATGGAATCACGGGACCGTTCTACCTTTGTGCAGATCTATTAAATCAAATTCCTCTCTCAATATATAGAGATATTCAGGTGCAAGCTATACGGAACAGTGGTGCAGTTGTATCAAAATGGGTCCCACATGATCATAAAATTATAATCTATTCCCCATATTATATTTATAATAATGCATTTTATTAACATACCAATTTTCGTCTCAATCGGACATATGTATGGACCCCATCTGAAAATGATACAAATTCAACATAATAAAATAATTTTATACCAACAACAACTTTAAAGTAGTTTTTTTAATATGTAAACCATTTTTTATAATATATATATATATACATAAATGATTGTATAAAGTTTCATTACATTCTAATATGTGTGGGCCTATTTTTAAGCAAATATACCGTTGTTCTGGTGCATTGGAGCAGCTTATATATAGGAAAATAATCAAGTGCATTCCGTGCAATGTGGGGCTCATTTGATCATGAATGAGAAATCCACTTCATTCATTGTATTTAGAATTAATCATTTTATTAACACACCAATTTTCACCAAAATTTAACATATTTACACATCCCATCTTAAAATGGTACAAAATAAACGTAATAAAATAATTTAATGCAAATATCAAGTTTAAAGTGATATTTTCAACATCTAAACCGTAAAGTATGATTTTTATGTAAATAAGTGATTGTATAAAGTTTCATTATATTTTAATATATGTGGGACCAACTCTGCATAGGATAAGTTCTCGTCGTTATATATTTTAGGGGCTTGCTAGGTTATAGTATATTTCAGTAATAAGCACCGACATCAAGTCTTTTATGTGCCACCTCATTTTGGAACCACGCTAATTAATGATGAACGAAAATTCAACTAACCTGCCTGATTCAAAGGGTATATAATATCCTTGCCTGGAATTTACCCCTTTTCACGTTGCCTGGTGATCATTTCAGTCCGGACCGCTTTTCACATTGCCTGTGATCATTTCAGTCCGGACGGATACAAATATTGACTTCAGACCGGACTGACACAACATTTGCCAAATGGGTCTTAGAATATAATGAAATTTTATATAATCATTTATTTATATATATTTTATAGTAAATAATTTATATGTTGAAAAAATCACTTTAAAATTGTTATTTATATCAAATTATTTTATTACATTGAATTTTTACCATTTTCAGATGGAGTTTATACATATGAAAATTGGTTTGATAATAGAATATATGATTCTAAATATAATGAGTGGAGTAAATTATAATTTTATGATCATGTGAGACCCATTTTAGTACAACTGTACTATTATTACAGTGCAATTGTGCTACACATAAATATTTCTTATATATATATGGAAAAATTACAGTGCATGTGATTACATCATGCAGTCCATGCACTGTGTACCCCTTACGATTATAAATGGGAAATCCATCCTACTTATTGTATTTAGAATTGTTTATCTTATTAGCATATTAATTTCATCTAAATCCAACATGTGCAGGGTCTTCATCTTAAAATGGTATAAAATCAACATAAATATTAATTTTAAAGTGGTATTTTCAAAATTTAAACCGTCTAAAGTATGATTTTATATGGATAAATGATTGTATAAAGTTTCATTGTATTTTAATATATGTGGAGCCCATTTTACAATGGACTGCAACGTTATTATGGTGTAATCAGTCTGCACATGATGAGACCTCTATATATATTGAAATTTTTTTATAAACATATTAATCTAGTTATATTTAATCTATAAACTAAGTTTTGTCATTTATATATATGTATATATTTATTTTGAATTTGTAATACAAGGGTACTTAAGTCATTTTAATATTATATTTAATCTATAAACCAAGTTTTATCATTTTTAGATATATATATATATATTTATTTTGAATTTGTAATACGGGGTACTTAAGTCATTTTAATGTTAAGTTTGTATTATAAATTCAAAATAAATATATACTAAAAATGATAAAACTTGGTTTATAAATTAAATATAACAAGATTAGCATGTTTATAAAAAAATTTCAAAAAAAGAAAAAAATATATTTGTATCAGTCTGAAATCACCGGATTCCAAACCGATTCTAAACCGGTTTGAGAAGATTTGGACTTTTTCACATTATAATTATTTCAATTTTTAATATAATTTTTAATATTTTTATACAACTTTTTCATTTTCAATCTACATCATTACATTTTCATCCCATTGGTTCCATTTAAGGATACTTTATCCTTTGAAAGACCTGAAATCGTCAATTTCAAAGCCGTATGCTAAACATCTTTCCGCTCAATTTAATAGGTCACTAGCATTTAGGTCACCATAATGACTAAACTAAAAGCTTACCTATTTACCTATTTATTTTGTTAAGAATCATCTGTTTTCTACACGATATGTAACGCATTTAGGCCATCTTTTTTGGGCCGGTCTGAAATGACGATCATACCCCATGTATCAAAACAAACTAATAAAATGATTTACTATCAAAAATCAATTTTAAAATTTTATTTTTAACATCCAAACATAAAAGGTATTATTACTACGAGAATAAATGATTATGTAAAGTATTGTTAAATTTTAATGTATATAGATGAATTTAAGTATTTTCATAATTTACACATGAATATTATATTTTTTAAAAATAAATGTAAATCATGCATATTTTTTATTTGGATGAAACTTTTGATATTTTACCTAAACAAGTAATGATAAATACAACTTAGGGAATCGATGTCCTCTTAATCGGGCCGCAGGTTGTTGGAGGCTTAGCCTCCGATAACATAGGACTGGTTTCGAATCCCAATTTCTGCCATATATGTATTCTCTCTTTGAAAATTGTAAGAACGAACTACTAATTTAGCAGTAATATGAGTTAAGATATGATTTAAATACACACTAATAAAAAAAACTTAGAGGGTCTTTTTTCTATGGTAATACAACGGTCTTATTACGCCATGGAAAATTCGAATATTGGAATGTCTAGAGTCCCAACACAACTAAGGCACTTGTCGTTACATGTCAAGGTCCAGCTGTCAGCTTTAGCTGATTGGTCAACCTGGTGGAGAAAGGGATAAGATTGTATGAACTTTTTAAAAGGTTCTGTTTGCAATTTTCTTTTATTTATTCCAGTGTACATTTTATATGATTTTACATTTACATTGTCAAATAACCATACTTTTTCTCTGTTATTATATCAGTATTTTAATCTTTTATATTTTTCCATAGAATTATACTATTTATTTTAACTTTATTCTTTGTACTCATAATTATTATATTTTTTACATCTTATTACTTGCTTGCTTTTTAAAAATATGTTCCTACAATTTCTCCGGCCTTTTTACATTCGGTAAAAGGAAAAAAAAAATCAGCGTTGCATGTACCGAAATTTTGATATAATTTGACATTTGAACTATTTAATATTCCATTTTCTCTATTATTATTTCTACATTTTAATTATTTTCTCACGTCTTTTTATATAATTATTTTGTCTATTTTATTTTTATTGTCTCTGCTCCTAATCACCACTCTGCACACCATAATCTCACTTTCTCAATTTTTGACAAATATTTTTTCCTATTTCTTTTAACCTCTTACTAAACAAATGTGAATGGAGCCTTGAAAAAAGTGGCTCGCCTAAATTTGAAAAAAGATTGGAATTTTAAAATTTATTTTCTATAATATTTTTTTATTATAATTCATGCTTAATTTATCTTACAATTTTCATCTTACACCAAAAAAATTTGAATTTTGAGGAGCATGATCATCTACAAACATGTATTTTTTAATTTTTTTAATTTTTTGTTTAGAATTCTTATAAAACTGTTAATGTAGGTGGATTTAATCTATAATCAATTTTTACAATTTTTGAAGACTATTTTTTGTATTTTTAAAGGTAGAGCTATTTCAGTCATTTTCTACCCTTAAAATGACTAAATACCCATATATTTAAAAATTCAAAAAAATACTTACACATTTAGAAAAGGTAAAAAATGTTTTTACAGATTGAATACACTTAGATTAAAATTTTAAAATTTTAAGAATAAAAAAACATTTTTTGGGCTGGCCACAAACATCGCTTGGCACGAAATTGGTGGATTGACACCAAAAATTTCCAGGGTCGCGCTAGACTATTGATTGTTTGGATGCCCACTTTTGTGTTGGATGAATTAGGTTTATTTTATATTTTATTTCTGCGGTGCCTTGTGAAGCATATGTGTCTGTCATCCTTGCGTTATTGATTCGGATGGTTGAATCCTTGAAGGGACTTCCGAAAAAAAATTCTTCTCGTTTACTCTACTTTTGGGCCAACAATCCCTCTACAGTCGTCCACCGAATTATATCATGTCAGTAGTAAAATAGCTAGCCAGCTTATCTTCCCAAATCATAGACTATTTCCTTCCTAATATAACGAAACCCGGTCATTTGATGGGGGTCGGGGTTGAGTAATTCTTTCATCAAAAAAAAAATAAATAAATAAATATAACGAAACGACAGATGTCGCAGAACAGAAAGGGATTCGGATCATCATCCTTTACCATTTCCCATCATATCCTCCTTTACCCCGAAGAAGATAACCCCAAATCCTCCTGCTTTTGTGTGGGGAGTATGGGCCACTGGTGTGGAATCTAGATGTTTCGTCGTTATGCCAAAAGAAAGACTGAAAATCTCTTAAGACCATATACATGGGTGGGGAAATTTTCTTTCTTTTCTTTCATTAATAATATTATTATTTTCAGAATAAGAACTAGGAAAATAAGGTGGGTTGATCGTCGGTTTTGGTTTCTGCTAAATGAGAAGATTTGCTTAACAACAAGCAAGCACGAGAGAGAGAGAGAGAAGCATGGATACCTGGAAGGCTGAAGAAGCAGTGCCAAACACAAAGCCTTGTGGGAAATCGGTCCTAGTGAGTCTCCCACAGCAGCTTTGGATTCCCAAGAGGAGAAGAAACAGACATGCTGCCAACATTCTCATATTTTGTTCTTCGCTGTGTGTGCAAGAAATTAAAAGAGGAAATGGCGGCCAGAAGGAATAGAATGTATAAAGAGGCAACCAACCAAACCAACCCAATATTCTTGTTGAGACCAAATCCTCCCACAAGAAATGTCTATATATAGCAGTAACGAGAGGGAGAGGGAGTTGGATCTGTATATATGTATTGATATTAGAGAGAGCAGTATATATGTATTGATATTATAGAGGGAGAGAGAGGGAGAGAGGGAGAGAGAGAGGTGGGTCGTTGGGAAATCAGAAATGTGGGTAATGGGACGCCAGAGGTGACTCACCATTTTCTTATGCTTTCACACCCGCGAAACCGAGCCTCATGCAATCCAACGCCGTTTTGTTGTTTCCCACTTTCAACGGGATTTTTAACATATAAATCCCTCAAATTTGCAAAATCTACACTTTTTAACCCTTGAGTTTTTTATTTGAAGCAGATCATTTTAAGTTGTAAAATTTTAATTTTGTTTTAGAATTGCTCCACTTCCATGAAATCCTTCTTCTATGTAATCCCTTCATTTTTAATATCTTAATAGTACACGAAAAATTTACTTAATCTATTATATTAATATCATTTATATTACTTCATCTATCCATAAATGTATAAAATAAATATAATAAAATAATTTAATGCTAAATATCAATTTTTAGTGGTATTTTAAACATCAAAACCATCTAAAATATTATTATTATGTGGATAAATGTGAGGACCAAGTATTTTATTTTATTTTCATTATAACTCTTCTCTATTATGAGGTAATTTATGAACATGCTACTAGGAACTTATGATATTATTGGATTAATAACATATATGGACATTGTTGATCACTACGACTATTTTTTACCTCGCAGAGTAAGTACGGAGTTCAACCTGTCTGGTCAGGTCGCATGGGTCAAGGGGGCAACGCCCTCGGAGAAATTTTTAACTATTAAGTCATAGGAGTCGGAAAGTAAATTACTAATTGTGATTAGACCCGACCCATGCTCCGACCCGACTCGATGGGGGTTCGGTTATAAAGAAGAGCTCGCGAGCTAGGGCTTCATCTTTCATTTGCGCCTGACTACGTTTCCCTCTTCTTCTCTTCCCGTTCTCTGCTTCTTCTTTTCTTTTCCTTCTATTCAGTTTGATCCAGCTGTAGATTTCTTCAAGAAAACTCTACCAACTGTCTTGAAGGTCATCGATTCCAATCAAGGAAACTCCAAATTTCTGCAATCCAAGCCTAGGGTCGCTGTTTTTGGAAAAAATCACGATTAAGGTAAGTAGATGTCGCCCTTTCTTGATTGAATGATGAAATCTCGTATTAAAGATGATATGAAACTGGTGAGAATACGTAACATCCAACAAATTCATGGTATGGGGCGTAGTGTTCGTAACAGTTAGGGTAAACAAGGTTTGTGGGGAATTTGCCATGAATGAGTAATTTTATGAAGTAGAGGACTCATTAGCAGTTTTTGTATTCTTAAAATGCGATGTTAGATGATTCGGTTCAAACGAGAGTACGAACTAGAGGTTTTTCCTTTCCGTGCCTACCATGCGTTTGTTAAAATGCTCGTGTGGTAGTTTTTTACATTGAATTGAAAGTAAACCTTGTTAATGTTGTATGTGTGGTTTGTGACATGTATTCTTGTCTGTCATGTATGATGTGTTATTTAAAATGGTTGGTTGTAAAAGGGTTGATCATGGCCCCTGATTGACATGAGGAGAGGGTTGTTTGAGGCCCTTGATTGACATGAGTGGAGGATTGTTCGTATCCTTCTATTTATATGTGGTTATATGCATACGATCTTGGGAGTAGGTATTGGACCCATATGTTTTATTTTGATCATGACATGCGTATCCAAAACTTTGCTTATTTTACTTTGTGCTAACCATTATCTACTTACTGAGTCTATTTAGACTCACATGGTTTGTTATTTTTTTTCTTTAGATCTCAAGTCAGGTGGAGTACTTCAAGATGGGGCAAGTGGAAGACCAAATCTTGGAGACCATTAGAACATCTCTAATTAAAATTATTTGAAATTTATGCTCTTTTGACATTAGTATTATGTAGACAGTTATTGAGCTAGATTTGACCTTGACAAATATATTGTATTTAATGTTTCGAATTGGATTACGATTTATGGGGATACATGTGCTATGATCATTCGGTTTGCTTGTTGTGTATGGATAAATTTTAATGATTTTCTTCCATATGAATGCCCTTATCATATGAAGATACAAATATATAAATATAGAGTTGAATGTCACATATTGAAATGAAATTGAATTGCTTATGAATAACAGATTGTGTATTATATACCCCCCTATATATTATAGGGAGATGCTGTCGAATTTTTCGTAGGTCATATGGTACCCTTTTGACTAGTTATTGTGAATAATTAGAAACGGGGCTTTACAATAAATAATATTTTCATAGATTTTCTTACCATCAAATTCTTTTGAAACAAAATCTTGAAACGCTTGCTTCCGTATTTTTTTAGCCTTTCTCCATCACGAAGATTGCATTAGATTTGCCGCAATCATTAGAGATGCAAGAGGATTCTTTATTGTTCCAAAAGGTTGGAATTGCAATGGTATGATGGTCCCATTGGTTATGGAAACCAAAGTAGTTTGCATGGGATGAAATGGGCATTAGAAATCAAGCTAAAATTTTTACGAGTGAAATCTGATTCATTAATTTTTTTTTTGATTTTTTGGAAGCTAAAAGACCTAAATTTTCTTTTTTAGGGTTGCTCATTAATAAGATAAAATCTCTCACTGCTTTTGTTGCATTCTTATTTTTCATTATGTCGTGTGGTTAGGAAATGTTGTAGCTCATTATTTGGCAGCTTTAGTTCTTGTAGATGGCAGAAAAAGTCCAGACAAAGATTGCTGCAAAAGGCTTTAAGGGTATAATGGCCCCATTGGTTATGGAAACCATGGTTATTTTGCATGGGGTGAAATGGTCATTGGAAATTGAGTTAAAACTTTTGCAGGTGGATTTTGATTCATTAATTTTTTTTAGCTTTTTGGAAGCTAAAAGACCTATATTTTCTTCTGTGAGGTTGCTTATTGCTAAAATAAAATCTTTCACTGCTTTTGCTGCATTCCCATCTTTTCATCATTTCATGCAGTTGGAAAATGTTGTAGCCCATTATTTGGTAGATTTATTTGTGTCGACAAATTTTTAAAAATGAAATATAGGGATGGTTCCATCCCCCCTCCCTCTTGTCATTTTCATTCTCTTGATCAGAGGGAAATGGGATAGTGATGGTCATTTTTTTTCGAAAAAATATATACCCACATATTCACATATTTTGTCCCAAATGTCATTATATCTATAGTCGTATGTAAGGGTGTAACTTGAGTAGAGTATCTATGAGTCGCATTGGATACCCTGAAATAGGTAGTGTAGGTTCCTAATTTTAATACCCATAGGGTAGGGTGGATTCCAAATAAAAAATACCTGTTTAATTTTGGTATGATAGGCTCTAAGGTACGGATACCTGATACTAACCCCAATTAGTAATATACGTTTAATATAAATTTTATAACATATCTTTTATAGTGAAAAATATAAATATATTATTTAAATACATAAAACTTATTTAATTTATCAATTATTTAGTAAATTTAATGAATATATTTTGAAAATTATAATACTATCATCTTATTTTAGATTTTTAAGAATCAACCCAACCTAAAATAGAATAGAGTAGGGGTTTTTGAGAATAGGGTAAGGATAGGATCGACCTCGAAATGAACCTACTCAAACCAAGTTGTACCCATAGTCGTATGCAAAATGACAAATATACCTAGATCTTAATTATGATTGAAAGCTATGCTTCACATTTGAATGAATTTTTCATACTTTGACAGCTCTAGAATCATACTTTTATAGTCATATAATTATATATCATTTGGATATAGATTTTTAGCTTAAAAGTATAATTAGTGTTCAGGCATATTTGTCATTTTATATAGGGACTAGGTAGTGAGTATAAATGATATTTTAGGCCAAAATATATAATTATATTTGAAATTAAGGGAAAAAATTATAGATATATTTGAAATTTATTCTTAAAAAAAGTTCAAAAATGAGACAATGCGCTCGCAACACTTTAAATATATGACAATTTGTAAATACACTCACTTAGATTTCAATATACCCACATAGTTTTAAAAATTATAAATAACTCTCACATAGTTTGACAATAATTTTAAATATATTAATGTTATTATGACACTGTTACTACATCGTTATGACATGAGTATATTTGCAAAAATATGCAAACTAAGTGGGTATATTTCCAAAAACTGCATGTACCCACTTAATTTTTGAAATTGCAACCATGTGATAACGACACCATAATTGCGTGAGTATATTTGTAATTATAATCAAAGAATGTGAGATTATTTGTAATTTCTGAAATTATATGAGTGTATTTGCAATTATAGTCAAATTAAGTAGGAGTATTTCCAAATCACCCTTGAATATGTACCACAAGTTACATAGCCGCACGGTAATGAATTGGCTGTTGCTTATAACGATAAGCAATAATTCTTTTTTATGGAATGATTTTTCTGTATTTAGCGTTGCTGATGCTTGCACGGCTGTAGACTGAGCTAGGCATATTTTGTAACCGGCTGTCATGTGTCAGAATTCTAGTTCCAATGTGAACAAGTAGAGCCGTGGGGTGTGTAAGGCGAGAAAACCCAAGGCCGACCGGAAAAGGCGCCGCTTTTCGGCATTGGAATCAAGCTCAGCTTCTACGATTAGTCGCTCTCCGCAAGTGCACTTACGCAGCAAGTGCGATATCTCTCTCTTTATTATTATTATTATTTTTAAAAAAAATCGACGGCTTGCACGGGATGGCAGTTTTTACCTTATTTTTTAACCTTTTCTAATCCATTTACTATTATTTGTAATTAGGCACAATTTGACCATGAGAAAAAAGGAAACGGATTTTCTCCACTTGCCATATCATTTTCTATATGATGACATATCCTAACTATCTAAAGTCCCATTTCAACGAAACTCTAATGCAGCCGGTGCAAAATCAATTTTTCTATTTTTTGATTTTTTTTATAAATTATTAATCTATATGTATTTAATCTGGAAACTTAATTTTATCACTTTTTTAAGATACGTGTATATATATTTTTGTTTTTTCAAAATAGGAGTATTTTAGTCGTTTAAAATGGTTAAAACCGCCCTTTTTAAAAAATAAATCTCTAAAATAGTAAATTTTATACATAAGTTAAATTTACCTAGATTAATAGTTTTATAAAAAAATATTTAAAAAAATTAATTTTTATGCTTAAGCGCATTCAATCAGGGCTTAACTATTTAAGAGTCTGTTTGTAAAGAGGGATAGAGAATTTTTCGTGGAAATTTTTTTAAAAAAATTATAGTAATAAAGTGATATGGTAGGAATACTAATTATGAGTAGAGAAAAAATTTTAAAATAAATAAGATATTTGCATGAGAAGATGCAAAAAATAGAGGAAAAGCAGGAGGGGAAAAGAATTCCATCTCATCAAAATGATTCTTATGTCATGCTTTTTAATCATCTTTTAATCTTTTCATATAATTATTCTATCTTTTTTAATTTTATCCTTACAATTAATCACCACCCCGTTAAATCACATTAATCTCTCACTTTTCTGAATTTTTTCCACCAAAAATTTCTCTCTTTTTCTCAATTCCAATTGGACATTTAATATTTTTAATCATCAACTTTTTTTCTTATGTGAAAATTTTATTTATTTCTCTTTATTTGGCTATTAAAATTATGTTGAAAGAAGGTAAAAATTCAAACTTTTATGCATCCACATTACGCATATGGGAATTTATTGTTTTCTTATCTATTTTCGCCTTAATGATTGATGGGAACACACTTCATTTATCATATTTAACATTATTTTTAGTGCATTTGGTAATGAGCAAAAATTGTCAAGTTAAAACTTTTCAATCTAAAACTTGTCACTTTCCATAACTATCCTATTTTTTAATCATTTCTTCACATTTTCCTATACAACTACTATACTTTTCAATCATTTCTACACAATTACCAAAACAACTAACCTATTTATTTCAACTTTATCCTATTTACTCCTCATCATTACCCCTATCATATCACATCATCTGACAACTTCTACTTTCTACAACTTTTCATCAAAAGTTTTATCCATTCCCAAACACACCCCAAATCAAAAATGTTTATGGCCACATTTGGTTAAAAGTGTGAATTCATGTGTAAATTATGAAAAATATTTAGTCCATTCACATATATATTAGAATGTAATAATATTTTATAGAATTTTTGGTCCTTATAATAATAATATTTTAAAGAGTTTATATATTGAACATACAATTTCACTAATATTCAGCATCAAACTATTTTATTATTTTCAATTATACATTTGCTGATGGGGACATGTATAATAATACTAAACAAATGATAAATTGTTCATGAAAATATAAAGAGAAATAATCTTGTTAGTGCGGGTTAGGCCACTTAAAAAAATTTTATTTACAATATTTTTTTGTTTTTTCTTCATACACTTGTTTATTTAAGTGTATTTAACATATAAACTAAGTTTTACCATTTTTGGATATAGGTATATATTTTTTTGAGATTTTTAAAGATAGGGGTATTTTAAATACATAAATATACATAAATGTTTAAAAAACTCAGAAAATATATACATATATCGAAAAATGGTAAAACTTGGTTTATATGTTAAATACACTTAGATAAATAAGTGCATGAAAAAATAGAAAAAAAAATATATATTGTAAATGAGTTTGCTGATGTGGGTTAAACGAGACATTTGTTTAGCCCAGGCTAACAGAGTCATTCTTAAAATAGAAATTATTCTAAATATAATATAATGGATAAAGTTTATTTCAGATCCATCCTCAAAGTTGGAAAAACGGAACGGTTGCGTAGGAGTAGGGTTTCATGAAAGCATGCTTAAGAAATATAATTTCACTACAAATTTCTTGTTGCATATATAATCAGAAAATATTGGGAAACCAAACTGGCATGGAAGATAGGAAAATAGAAGAAATAGAGAGGAGAGAGAGCATATTAGGAAAATTAATTTTCTATTATTAAACTCTACTCAACCTTCACTTTAATGCGACTTGATACAAATACACCGAGCAAAAGAGTGTAACTTATGTCCACTAAGGTCTGTTTGAAGCAGTAGAATTATTGCATGGTGCACCTTATCCAAAAATTGCTGATTTGTAACTTAACGGGCAATTTGTAAATATACTTATATAGTTTGATGATAATTACAAATATAACTATATGATTTCAAAAATTGTTGATAACCTCTACATAGTTTGAATATAGTGTGAATATATTTGTAAAGATATACAAATTATGGAATTATATTTACAAATTTTAAAATCATGTGGGATATTTATTTTTTCACAAATATACATATGTAATTTATATATCTTTGCAAATATACCAATGTTGTAATAGTACAGTAATGGTATCATAACATCATAGATATATTTATAATTATGGTTAAATTATGCGAGGTTATTTTCAATTTATAAAACTATTCTAGTATATTTGTAATTATCGTCAAAATATGTAGGTATATTTGCTAATTACACTAACTTAATGTTTCCAAGCTTGGAAAATAAACCAAAACAAGGCTACTGAATAATAAAACAAAATATTGATAGTTCACAAATATACCTAATAATTGTAAGTGGCAACATATAGTTGGTCCAAGTCAAAGGGGTGAAGCACTCCATGCTTGAGCTATATATTTATGGTACATAGGTTGTTAACTGGTTAATAGGGTTACAGATTGCCAATAATCAATCCTATTTCATCTTTTTATCTTAAATGGGTTCTTGGGTTACAGGTTGCAACCCATTTCAAATTTTCAATAAGAAAGTCAACTCTAATTCATTTATAAACGGGTACATAAATAGGTTAGCGGATTGACCCATTTATTGGGCACTACTGTCTATTTTAGGTTATCTGAAATTCAAAGCTTCCCGTATCCAATTTTTCCAAGACCGAATTTTTTAAATCTTTAAATATCAGGTGTCTGACAATTTCTCCTTCGACCGTAAGACGATAAGAAATGAAAAAAGAGTGCACCTAACTATCATCTATTATATAACTGAGCTTTTATACACTCAGACGGATGTTGCAGCCAAACAAAATCTGCTCTGAGCTCATTCAAGACCGTTGTTTTGATTTCAAAACAATTCTTTAACATGGCAATCATGCTATAGTTAATATGATAATTTTATCTGTAAATTTGATGTAGAAATCTGTAAATTTTGATCAATTGATATTATCTTCTAATTGTTTTTCCTGAGGTATTACCTTGTTAGACTAGACTAAGTAATGCTTTATTTAGCCTATGCTAAAATTTTTTTTTAACTTTTTGCTTTCATATAAACTTATTAATCGAACTGTATGTTAAATATGAATTAAGTTTTACTATTTTTAGATATATGATATATTTTTTCAAAATTTTAAACAAAAGGGTATTTTGGCCATTTTTAATGGCTTCCTATTTGACTTGAAACCAATTGATCTAGCCATGAGCAGGTTGAAGAGAGCTGAAAATTATTAAAATAATCCCGTGTTTAAAAATTTTAAAAAATATGTACACGTCTTCAAAAATACTGAAATTTCACCTAAATTAACAAGTTTATGAAAAAAGTAAAAGAAAAGTTTTTTAAATAGGTTTTTTTGGCATGGGGGCTAACAAGATCATACCACATTTTTTTATAATTACTAAATAAATTTTTTTATCATTAACTTCTTATCTTGTGAAATTTTTTATTTATTTCCCTTATTTAGCAACTAAAATCTTGTTGTAAAAAATGTATATATATGAAAGCTAAGCACTCCACACATGCAGTGCTTTCTTAGGGTCATGTAGCTTTTCAATCCACGTTACATCCTTCACAATCTACCATAGAGCCACAACACTCTCTACCTATGGTGCATTACCATCTCCATGCTCTATAATGTCATTTTACACACTCCATAATGGGGCTTCATCCCTTTAAGTTACAACCACTAACAATAATTGGAAGTGTGCATTACCATCTCCATGTCTATAATGTCATTTTATACACTCCATAATGGGGCTTCATCCCTTTAAGTTACAACCACTAACAAGAATTGGAAGTGTGCATTACCATCTCCATGCTCTATAATGTCATTTTATACACTCCATAATGGGGCTTCATCCCTTTAAGTTATAACCACTAACAAGAATTGGAAGTGTGCATTACCATCTCCATGCTCTATAATGTCATTTTGCACAATCCGTAATGGGGCTTCATCCCTTTAAGTTACAACCACTAATAAGAATTGGAAGTCTCATTACTTCTTGCCCGGTGATCATTTCAAACTGGTCCAAATACATATATATTTTTATTTTTTGAAAATTTTTCTATAAACATGTTAATCTAGTTATATTTAATTTATAAATTAAGTTTTACTATGTTTAGATATATGTATATATATATTTTTCATTTTTAAATACAGGAGTATTTAAGTCATTTTAAATAATATAAAAAAATTTTAAATATATATATATATATATTTGGACCGGTCTGAAATCACCGAGTTTCAGACTGATGTGCTCTCTTACTTCTTCTTCAAGTAGTATGGGTGGATGATTTTATCTGTGGGTGGAAAATACTGATAAATTGGTAAGAAAAGTTCGGCCAAATCTCATCGTTAATTAGAGCATGGCTTGAAGGGTAGGAGGTGGCCATTCGATGCTCAATGAACTTGTTCGAGGAAAAACCACTTGCTCTGGTTTGAGACGAAGGCCAAGTTCTTTGTTGTGTCAGACTTGCAAGCTTTTCAATCGCAAGAGATCTGTTTCAACCTCTACGCCAGACGCCGCTGCATCAAATTCCTTGATCGCTGAACCTTCGAGGAAAAGAGGATAAACTAATGATGATGACTGTTGGATATATCCTTGGAAAGGAAGGATGGATTAGATTGAGGTGGTTCGGATTAGACTAGGATGTAGACTAGAAACCCTAGGATGTCTCAGTATCAAGTTGAAGCATGCATGTAGTGCATATTAGCTTATGTGATGCGCTTGGGAGGGGAGTGTTACATAAGATGTAAATTGAGGGAATAGAATGAAATCGAGTAGACATAGTAGAGGTAGAGGGGAATTATATAAGGCAGCAAGATGAAAAGATATAAGAAAATGACTAAAATAAAAGAGGTAAAAATGGAGAAAAAGTAAAGTATATAAGTGAGTAATTAATGACTTTGACTTTTTATTTCCCTCCATTCGATTTCACTTTCAAGTTGCCAAACACTCAATGCGGATAAGGGCAAGTCCTATGACTAATGTAGAGTTGGTAGGCCTGGATGAGATCAAGGATAAACTGAAGATAAAATAGATTATAATAAGTGAAAATGGAATTGTTTAGTGCTCTAATGTTAAAACGCGTGTATATTTTTTTAAATAAAACATAAAATCTTCATTAAACAACATAATATACATATATGGTCCAATCTTGAAGGAAGAGAAGTACTTCATTTTAGAGACTTAGAGAAGGAAAGAGTTGCTTGAGCTTGGTGTGAGCATAGTCCTTCATTATCCTATTAACATAACATAAACTAGGCTTGAAAATATTATGAAATAAGGCCTTATATTCAATAAGAAGAGAATGAAAATAAGAAAAAGTAGGATAAAAACCTTTTATGACTTGGACCAACACTAGAAAAGTCGGATTTAATATTAATATTCCCCACTCCCTTTTCCTATAAGCAAGAAAGAATCTCACGGAAGTATAATATTTTTGCAATTTATAGATCAAAGCTACTAGGAATTGGATTCATCTTCTTGAAAATTGACCACCGAGGTTCGTCTCTTAAAACCATATCCAAACCATTCTTGCCAGGTATTGTATCCACTAAAGCATCTATATTGAATCGAAAAGTGATTCTAATAGCCTGATTTAAACAAATAACTTGCTTAGCCTACCTCAAATAACTTATTTAAAATACTTTTTTTCTTTTTCTTCATATCTTATTTATATAAGTATAGTTTTACCATTTTCGGATATGTGTATATATTTTTTTAAATTTTTAAACATCTATGTGTATATATATATTTAAAATACCCTTATGTTTAAAAATCTAAAAAAATGTATACGCATATTCAAAAATGATAAAAATTGGTTTATATGTCAAATACATTTAGAAAAACAAGTGTATAAAGAAAAGATAAAAAATATTTTAAATAGATTTTTTAAGATTTTAAGATTGGCTAACCTAGACTAACAGGATCATTCTTTTATTGTATTTGAATCTTTTGAAATCCATACAATGCCACCGTGTGGAAGAAATCGAGCTACCACTAATAGCAAGCAGAACTTTCCTGGCTCGAGTCTCCACATGTAACAGTTCCATGGTGGAGTGAACAATGTGACTTGTAAACCAATTTTTGTTTTGCTAAACTATCACATCAATTCTATTCTGAATCCCTCTAGCAAACATCAGGGCCATGCACACTTTATGATACATGCATCGATAAAGATCATAAACATCCAATCTTTAATTGACTGAGCTTCCTCAGCGTTGGTCCCGAGTTTATGGCAATTACCCAAGAGGGGAGGGGTGAATTGGGTATTTAAAATTTTCAAATTAAACAGAAACTTTACCCCGGATTAATCTAGTCCCCTTTATGAAGAAACAAAGTGGAAAGCAATATAGTGTAGAGAGTAGAAATAAAAATCAACAAGGAAGGTTTTTATAGTGGTTCGGGCAACCTCCCTACTCCACTCTTCCAAGCTCACACCTCTTGTGACTTGGGTTCCACTATTGTATTTCACAAATACAACTAGAGTCACTGCTCTCTTCTAGATTCCAGTTCTAGGGGGCATCAACAATACACAACACAAGTAGGTGACGAGTTACACTCCAATCACACACTACTTTGCTTACACTTGATCTTAGTTACCCAAACTAAATCAAGTTCAATATAACAAGAAGTAACAAAAGAAGATTTCTACACGTTATAGTTGTGTAGAGGCAGATTTGGCGCAGAGAGGAACTTATACAGCAATGATACTGATTCAGCAAGCAGCTTTTGGCAGTTTGGAAGCAAGGTTCTTCTTCTAGATGTAGGCTTGATTACTTAATACTCTTAATGATGGGAGTTATGCTCATTCAATGATTTCTCAGCTATCCTCCTCGTTCATATTGAATGTCTTTTATAATTATGGAGGGAATCCGAACATTTGGAGGTAGGTGGCGCGCATTTAATGCGCCAGCGTTCGAAAATTTTCCGACCGTTGCGACCCAAGTCGCAAGTGGAGTCGACTTCGGGTGCGACTTCACTCAAGTCACAGATGGAGTCGACTTCGGATGCGACTTCGCCTGTCCGCAACTTCTTCAAGTTCCATTCTGGGTCGACTTGGTCCTCGACTTGACCCAAGTCGCAGGTGAAGTTGACTTCGGGTGCGACTTCACTCCTTCGGCTTGCTAGTTGAACTTGAAGTTCTTGGAATGCCTTGCTTGCTTGAATCTCTTCATGCTTGGTTGTTCTTCCTTTGATTATACTTAAGATTCTTTAATTCTTCTATCTTAAAGCACATTTGACTCAATGTCTTGAGAGAGGTCCAAATGTATAATTTCGATTCTCCATGAAAATATGCAACTTTGCTTGCTCTGGACTTCATTTGATTGTTTGAGTTGTCTTGATCTTCATCTCCATTCAAATCTTTTATTTAAGTAATTTCCGCATTGAAGTCGAAGCTGGAGTCGACTTGGTCTGCGACTTCACTGAAGTTGCAAGCGGAGTCGACTTGGGATGCGACTTCACCCAAGTCGCAAGCGGAGTCGACTTAGGATGCGACTTCGGCACCTCACATTCTCGATTTCAACTCTGGAAGGAAATGACGTCTTGAAGTCGCTTCTTGAGTCGACTTGGGGATCGACTTGGCCTAAGTCGAAGCCTGAGTCGACTTGGAAATCGACTTGACTTGTCATGCTTCATTTTCTTCACTTGTATATCCTTTAATCATTTCCTCAAACACGTTAGTAACCAAAACTTACTCAAATTGATTTGTTAATCATCAAAACATAGATTTGGCTTATTTTCCACATGTTTCCAACAATCTCCCCCTTTTTGATGATTGACAAAACCGATTTGAGTGTATACCTTTAAATGTCTTTAAACACATACTATTTGTGCATTTTGAAGTTTAACATGCATATTTTATTTCCAATAAATCACAAGTTAAAAACATAAGATTAACAGACATATTTTACTTTCAATACATCACAAAATTTTAATATATCACCAAAAACATTCATACACATATTTAAGAAGGAGGCTCAAATCCCGATCTCTTCTCCCCCTTTTTGTCAATTTATCGAAAAAATAGAGATAGAGCGGGTTAATCCTTTGAGAATGGCAGCGTTGCTCCCCCTGAACCTGTGCTCCCCCTCAGCTTGTGCTTATTTTAAGTTAATTCAAGCATACCCATATCATTTCTAATTTTATAAAATGGTTCTTTTGCAAGAGGTTTGGTGAATATATCTGCAATTTGATCCTCTATTCTTACATATTCCAAACATATACATGATTTTCTACATGTTCTCTAATAAAGTTATGTTTAAGGTCTATATGCTTGGTCCTAGAATGCAATACTGAATTTTTAGTTAAACATATTGCACTAGTATTATCACATTTAATAGGTATATCTTTAAAATCCATGTCATAGTCCCTAAGTTGTTGTTTCATCCAAAGCAATTGGGCACAACAGCTCCCGGCGGCAATATATTCGGCTTCCGCCGTAGATAGAGCAACACTAGTTTGTTTTCTTGAAAACCATGAAATCAACATGTTCCCAAGAAACTGACATGTTCTACTAGTGCTTTTTCTATCTACTTTGTATTCGGCAAAATCCGCATCCGAGTAGCCGATTAGATCAAAATTAGAACCCTTTAGATACCAAAGTCCTATGTTGGTAGTATCTAATAAATATCTGAAAATTCTTTTTACAGTTACCAAGTGTGATTCTTTTGGACATGATTGAAATCTAGAGCACATACACACACTAAACAATATATCAGGTCTAGAAGCAGTTAAATATAATAAAGAACCTATCATGCTTCTATATAATTTTAAATCGACTAATTTGCCTTTCTCATCTTTGTCAATTTTAATGGTTGAGCTCATAGGCGTGTTTGCCCCTTTGCTATTTTTCATGCCAAACTTCTTCAACATTTCTTTGATATACTTGGACTGGTTGATGAAAATCTCTTCATTTAGTTGCTTGATTTGTAATCCAAGGAAGAAATTCAACTCCCCCATCATACTCATCTCAAATTCTTTCTGCATAAGCTCAGAAAATTCTTGACAAAGAATCTCATTAGTAGCACCAAAAATAATGTCATCAACATAAATTTGAATAATCAAGATATCTTTTTCTTTGTACTTGATAAACAAAGTAGTGTCTATCTTTCCCTTTTGAAAGTCATGATCAATCAAAAATTTACTTAATCTCTCATACCAAGCTCTTGGAGCTTGTTTTAAACCATATAATGCTTTGGTTAATTTGTATACAAATTTAGATTGATCTTTTTCCTCAAATCCAGGTGGTTGTTCAACGTACATCTCTTCATTTATATAACCATTCAGAAATGCACTTTTAACATCCATTTGAAACAACTTAAAGTTCATGTGAGATGTAAAAGCTAGTAAGATACGAATGGCCTCTAATCTAGCAACCGGGGCATAGGATTCCTCAAAGTCTATTCCTTCTTCTTGTAAGTATCCTTTTGCCACAAGTCTTGCTTTGTTTCTCACTACAAGTCCACTCTCATCTAATTTGTTCCTAAAAACCCATTTTGTACCAATGACAATGCAGTCCTTTGGTCTTGGAACAAGATGCCAAACTTGGTTTCTTTCAAATTGATTTAGCTCTTCTTGCATTGCTATGATCCAATTTTCATCATCAAGAACTTGATCAATAGTGGATGGTTCAATTTTGGATACAAAGGCGTATTGTCCACAAACATTTTGTTTTGACCTTCTAGTCTTTACACTTTCATAAACATTCCCTATAATTTGCTCAATTGGATGACCATTTTTGAACTTTAAATCAGTTGGAGGTTTATAGGAATTATTACCTTCACTTACCCTTTCCTCCATGGATTCTTCTTGCTTCTCCAAATGCAGTTTTTCAAGATTGCTTATGACATCATCTGCATCACTTAAATCATCTTTTCTTTTGGAGCATGGGTTACATTCATCAAAAACAACATGTATTGACTCTTTTACAACTTGGTTTCTTTTATTGAAGACTCTATATGCTTTGCTATTTGATGAGTAACCAAGGAATATTGTCTCATCACTTTTAGCATCCAATTTTTCCAAGTTGGTTTTTCCATTGTTCAAAACATAATATATGCAACTAAAGGCATGAAAATATGAAATATTTGATTTTCTACCTTTCCATAGCTCATATGAGGTCTTTTTCAAGATTGCTCTAATAGTAACTCGGTCCAACACATGACAAGTTGTACTTACAGCTTCACCCCAACATTTCTTGGATAATTTACTCTCATTTAGCATTGTTCTAGCCATCTCTTGTATAGTTTTATTTTTCCTTTCAACCACTCCATTTTGTTGTGGTGTTCTTGGTGCAGAAAATGTGTGATGAATTCCTTTTTCATTACACAATTCTATGAATCGTTTGTTTTCAAACTCACCACCATGATCACTTCTAATGGTCATAATAGTACATTGTTTTTCATTTTGCACCAAGTTTACAAAAGTTGCAAACACAGATAAGGCTTCATCTTTGCTAGCTAAGAGAATTACCCATGTGAATCTTGAAAAATCATCAACTATTACAAACACATATTTCTTTCCACCAATGGTTAAAATGTCAGATGACCCATATAGATCCATGTGTAGTAATTCAAGTGGCCTAGTGGTGGAAATCTCCTTTTTGGTAGAGAAACGCATTTTAGGTTGTTTTGACAATTGACATGCCTTGCAAAATTTATCTTTGTCATATTTCAATTTAGGCAATCCTTCTACCAAACTCTTCTTCCATAGGATCTTTATATTTGTCATGTTTATATGCCCAAGCCTCTTATGCCAAACCCATGGATCATTGTCAATGGCCATTAGACATTGACCATCTAGTTCATCCAGTGAAACCAAATATACATTTTCATGTCTTTTTCCGCTAAACATGATATGTTCTCCATCAAATACATTACATATAGATGATTCAAACACAACATTGTACCCTTTGTCACATAATTGGCTAATACTCATTAAATTGTGCTTGAGTTCTTCAACAAATAATACATCTTCCATACATGCATTTGAAATATATAAATGTTTCCTTTACCTTTGATTTTACCTTTCTCATTATTTCCAAAAATAACAGTTTCATCGTTGCAAGGCTTAAGTTTATGAAATAAACTTCTTTCACCGGTCATATGCCTTTAGTAACCGCTATCCATGAACCAAACGTTGCTTGCCTTTACCTTGAAACATATCTGAAAAATGAACAAATAAATCTTATCTCTTCGGTACCCATTTTATGGGTCTATTTGGGTTAGTAAACTGATTTAATCTTTGTTGTTCTATCTTTGAAATTCCAAATCTTGTGTTTCTTAGAACCCAAACTAATTTTGCACCATGGTCATATAGTTTCTTAAAATTACATTTATGGACTTTATGACCCATTTTATTGCAAAAATTGCAAGCCATTAGTAATCTAGGATTAGGCCTCCAAGTATGTAGTGGTTCAAAAGTTGGTCTTCTAGTCCACATGATATTTTTCCTTTTGGGCTTGTAGATAGGTGCAGTTTTGGTTTGATTTTTCTCAAGTATTGGTACATTCAATTTGTCACTTTCTCTTTGCTCAAATGTGGAGTATCCAAGACCTCTTTTATTATTTTGAGAGGTCATGTTCAGAAATATTTTCACATTTTCTCCTGGATTAGAGAATTTAGCTAATGATTCATTTAAGGATTTATTCTCCTTTTTTAATTTTTCCACTTCCTTCAATAGTAGTTCATTTTCTTCTTTCAGTTTTGATGTACTTTCAGCTAATTTTTCATTTACAATAATAATGGAATTGCATTGTTGTCTCTTTAGTGATAACTTGTTTCCTAGTTTTTTAATTTTCTCATATAATTAATCATATGCATGTTGTAATTCTTCTAATTCAGCACATTTGAGATATTCTTGAAAAGAAGAATACGTAGATTGAGATTGGCAAAGTTTGGAAGTTACCTCTCATTACTTGTACGCTTTGTTGAAGTAGTTTGTTCTTCCAAAACTTCCGTTGTATTCAAACACAACAGATTTTCTTCTTGCTCAATCCGCGCCATGCAGCATATTCTTGCACAATTTGCCGCTTCAAAATTGTCGGTTGAGGAACTACTTGTTGACGAAGTTTCTTCATTCACGTACATTCCTCTTCCCTTAGGCGTTTGAAATTTTCGGCTTTCATATCTTTCCTTCCTTTCTTGTTGATCCTTTGATCTCTCTTCCGGTGTAGGACATTGAGCTTGCATATGTCCTGTACCGCTGCATCTATAGCACTTTGTGGCCTCCTTCTTCTTCTCTTTTCGCGATCTTTCTTTAAAATTTTTAAAGTTCTTTTCTCTCCTTACGAACTTTCGAAATTTCCGGGTTAACAAAGCAATGTCTTCATCGTCGTTATGGGATGAGGAGGTGGACTCATCCGAGTCATGTGTGACTTTAACTGCAATTGCTTTCTTTCCTTTGTGATGATCTTCATTTCTTTTCTTGATTAGCTCATGTGACATTAATGAGCTAATAAGATCTTCTAGCTTCAATGTGTTTAGGTCTTTGGCTTCTTCTATCGCAGTAATCTTTGGAGTCCAAGATTCCGGTAGAGCTCTTAGGATCTTCATGACTCGTTCAGATTCGGAGATAGTTTTTCCAAGACCTTTCAAAGTATTAGTAATTTTTGAGAATCTAGCAAATATTTCAGAAATATTTTCTGTTTCTAGCATTTTAAAGCTTTCCAATTCTCCTATCAAAATATTTCTCCTTCTCCCTTGGACTTGAGAAGTTCCTTCATAGATAGATGTTAGTTATCTCATATCTCTTTTGCAGTTAAACAAGAGGATACTCTATCATATTCGGAAGCGGTAAGAGCACAAAATAAAGAATTCATAGCATTGGCGTTGCTCTTAACAGTTTTCACTTCCTCATCGGTCCATTTGGAAGCTCTTTCATCAAGGTTACACCGTCTTGGATTGCAATCGAAGAATTCATATCTGTAGCCATGATGAGTTGCTTCATAAGAAGCTTTCAATAGCCGAAATTATTCCCATCAAACAATGGTGGCCTAGTAAAAGATTGGCCTTCGGCAAATGCGGAAACGGAAGTCGATTGGGATGCCATATTAAAAGATCTCTTTGGTATAACTCAAAGACCTGCTCTGATACCACTTGTTGGTCCCGAGTTTATGACAATTACCCAAGAGGGGAGGGGTGAATTGGGTATTTAAAATTTTTAACTTAAACAGAAACTTTACCCCGGATTAATCTAGTCCCCTTTACGAAGAAACAAGGTGGAAAACAATATAGTGTAGATAGCAGAAATAAAAATCAACAAGCAAGGTTTTTATAGTGGTTCGGGCAACCTCCCTACTCCACTCTTCCAAGCTCACACCTCTTGTGACTTGGGTTCCACTATTGTATTTCACAAATACAACTAGAGTCACTGCTCTCTTCTAGATTCCAGCTCTAGGAGGCATCAACAATACACAACACAAGTAGGTGACGAGTTCCACTCCAATCACACACTACTTTGCCTACACTTGATCTTAGTTATCCAAACTAAATCAAGTTCAATATAACAAGAAGTAACAAAAGAAGATTTCTACACGTTACAGTTGTGTAGAGCTAGATTTGGCGCAGAGAGGAACTTATACAACAATGATACTGATTCAGCAAGCAGCTCTTGGCAGTTTGGAAGCAAGGTTTTTCTTCTAGATGTAGGCTTGATTACTTAATGATCTTAAAGATGGGAGTTATGCTCATTCAATGATTTCTCAGCTATCCTCCTTGTTCATATTAAATGTCTTTTATAATTATGGAGGAAATCCGAACGTTTGGAGGTAGGTGGCGTGCATTTAATGCGCCAGCGTTCGAAAATTTTCCGACCGTTGCGACCCAAGTCGCAAGTGGAGTCGACTTCGGGTGCGACTTCACTCAAGTCGTAGATGGAGTCGACTTCGGGTGCGACTTCGCCTGTCCGCAGCTTCTTCAAGTTCCTTTCTGGGTCGACTTGGTCCTCGACTTGACCCAAGTTGCAGGTGAAGTCGACTTCGGGTGCGACTTCACTCCTTCAGCTTGCTAGTTGAACTTGAAGTTCTTGGAATGCCTTGCTTGCTTGAATCTCTTCATGCTTGGTTGTTCTTCCTTTGATTATACTTAAGATTATTTAATTCTTCTATCTTAAAGCACATTTGACTCAATGTCTTGAGAGAGGTCCAAATGTATAATTTCGATTCTCCATGAAAATATGCAACTTTGCTTGCTTTGGACTTCATTTGATTGTTTGAGTTGTCTTGATCTTCATCTCCATTCAAATCTTTTATTTAAGTAATTTCCGCACTGAAGTCGAAGCTGGAGTCGACTTGGTCTGCGACTTCACTCAAGTCACAAGCGGAGTCGACTTGGTATGTGACTTCGGCAGTTCTCGTTCTCGATTTCAACTCTGGAAGGAAATGACGTTTCGAAGTCGATGCTGGAGTCGACTTGGTCTGCGACTTCGGCACCTCTCATTCTCGATTTCAACTCTGGAAGGAATTGACGTCTTGAAGTCGCTTCTTGAGTCGACTTGGGGATCGACTTGGCCTAAGTCGAAGCCTGAGTCGACTTGAAAATCGACTGGACTTGTCATGCTTCATTTTCTTCACTTGTATATCCTTTAATCATTTCCTCAAATACGTTAGTAACCAAAACTCACTCAAATTTATTTGTTAATCATCAAAACATAGACTTGACTTAGTTTTCACATGTTTCCAACACTCAGATCATCAAACACTACTCCTCAGTTAACATTCTCTAGCAAAAGGACATTGAATCAAAACGCGGAGCACAGATTCTTCCCTTGTATCACAATTGGCACATACGCCAACAACATCAACATGCTTCTCAAGCAATCTCAGTTAGTAGATAATACATTTTTCAGAACCTTCCATGTGAAGTATTGAACATTCGGAGGTATATTGAGCTTCCAAAAATATTTTCAATAAGGTCATCCTACCTCCTTTGAAATACCATTACCCATTCTAAGTTTTCTATTATCAAATTTTACATTAGGGTGCAACTCGGGCTCATAAAACTACGGTTCACTTCAACCCTAATCCTAACTCTATTTGTAAAACTTTCACCCTAACTTTATTTGTAAACCTCAACACTAAACCTATTTTTGAAATTTGGACTCGGATTGAGTTTTCGGTTGATGTTCTCCTATCAATATATATTTGTTACTCATCCTATGGATATATTTACGACAAACCTATTGCATAAAAAAGTTTTAAAATGTAATTTATTATAAGAAAGCAAGAAGAATTCAAATACCGCTTAACAGTAGAAAGAATGAAACCTGTTCTGAGTCTTCTCTTTGCTTTAAGTAGAATAATAGCTATATTTTGGAGAATGTACAAGTACAATCATTTTCTATTTTGCAATTTAACATCAATATCATAACTATAAATCAATATTACCATCCAATTATAAGATAAATCTTATGACATCAATTGCAATAAAATAAAATTATCAAAAAACCACAATAATATCAAGTCAAATAAGATTATATATTAATTCAAGCATCCAACTCCAAATCACAACATCCAAGTTAGCTCTAAATCTACAACACAAGTTTTAAGTTTGAATAACCAAATTACAACATTTAACTTAGGTCCTAACATTACAATGCAATAGAAATAAATATTCTAAAATTCCATTGTTGTCTTCATTGCCGTTATCTTGCATTATTTCCATCTGTCAAGCCAAATTCTTTTTTCCCAAAAGAAAATGCAAAATTCAATGTTATATTGTACAATTGAACTTAAGGAGTGTATATATATGTATATATATATATATATTCAAAGATATAACTAATACCTTTTATAAATTAATTTTTTGGTGGAAGAGGAGACAAAGAAGTACATGTCAATGTTTTATTAGCTTCCTCTGAAAGATAAATATGAGTTGGAAAATAATATTAAAAGTAAGCTAAATAATTGAAACATGAAAAAATATATTTTACCTCTTGCACATTTGTCCAGTTCATCAATGAATTCTTCATAACTCGAATAATTTGGAGTTGCTCTCAACCAATCTTTGGTGTAAATCAAATACTCAACCAACATAGGTGTCAATGAACTATGATATTGGTCAAGAACACGTCTTCCTGTTCTAAATGCAGAATCTGAAAAACTGTTGAAATAGGAATAGCCAAAATATCTTTTGCCATTAAAGAAAAAATCCTATATTTTGTAGCCGTGGACTACCTGCTAAAATATCAAATGGTTCTACATCATTCTCAACAAGATCTTTTAGATAGACATTAATTTCATTTGTAATAACTCTAGCACTTGATTTATTTGTGGATTGTCATAGCTTCCATTTTGCACGCTTTGATTCGGATGATGCACCACTCACTTCAAATGAAGAATTGTAGTTGTCAATATAGATCCAACTTGATAAGTTCCATACGATTCAAGCATTTTATCATACACTTTCTTAAAATAATGCACAAGCTTGATCCACAGGAAGAAAAATCTTAAGACAAAATTCTAAATAACCTAGCTTGTACCGTGAATCAAGCACTATTGCAATGAGCAAATAAATATTCAACTTGTCAATAGAACCCTAATACTTTGCAAGTTTTTTCTTTATTTTGTTACAAATGTAAAGAAGGATAGGGTTACTATTCTTAATTGAAAATATATTTAATCGATCTTGAATCCAATCAAGTTAAAAAAATGATGTGGGGAAGTGATATATTTAGTGCCCGACAAAAGCTCAATAGCTTCAAGAAATAAGACCAAGAAGTCACAAGTGACTCTAGCATAGGTTCAATCTTCTTCAAGAAGAGGACTAGTGCTTCTAAAGCTTGAATCATTCTTTTTAAGATGTTTAAAAACCATTTCAAATGGCAATGCATGTTTCAACATCAAGTTTGTAGAATTCCGATGTGTTAACACATCTAAACACAAAGGTAATTTACTTGAAATTCTAATATTTTCACAAGATTTTTCAAATGTTTGCTTTCTACTCGGAGAACTCTTGACCCACTTTATACTATTACGAATTCGAGCAATGGAATCCTTAATTTGATTAGTCTTTTTCTTTACAACCAGATTTAAAATGTGTGCAACAAAACGGACATGCAAAGATTCTCCATCTCCAAAAGAACATTCTTCATTTTTAAATTCAATCGCAAAGTATTTAGCGCAACATCATTGGCCTACACATTATCTACAATAAGAGTACACACTTGTTTAATATTCCAAACATTCAAATATTCTTCAATTGCGTTAGCAATAGTCTCACTCATGTGTGGTGAAGAAAGAATACAAAAATTGAGAATTCACTTTTTAAGAGTCCAATTAGAGTTTATAAAGTGAGCAATCACACATAAATACCCAATATTCTGATTTGAAGTCCACAAATCTGTTGTCAAACATACGCGATGAATATTTTCACTAAAAAACTTCCTTAATTTACCCTTTTCTAATTTGTATATTTTGAAGACTTCTTTCACAATTATGATTCTAAAAACATGTTTAATAAGTGGTTGCACAACTTTATAAAATTCTCTAAGCCCTTTATTCTCAACAAATTTAAATGACAATTCATCAAAAAAAATCATTCGTGCCATTGCACTTTTGCAAGCTTCTTGGACAAACTTCCAACTTGAAATAACTTTTTGACCATGATTGGTTACTGTTTGAAATGATAATAAGTGTTGACCTTTGGCTCTTTTGTTAGTATTATACTTGCACAACTTTAAGTGTCTTGTTAATGTGTTTGTTCTTTGAGTACTTGGACACTTAAATTTGATCTTACAATATTTACAAATACCCCATCCACTTTTCCATCTTCATCCATAATCCTTTCAAATTCTTTCCAAACTGCAAATGAAAATTTATACCCTTTCTTTTTTTTAGGAAGAAGCTCATTTGCATCTAAACCTTCTGTATGATCAACAATGTTCGAGACAATTAGTGCATTTTTTATTTGCTCACTGTTGATTTCTGACTCACTAATCTTGTCTTGCATATCACTTGAATTGTCCATATTGATTTGATCACGTAAATATTATTTTTATAATATATAAAAACAATTAGAAATTGTCGATATGAATTTCAATAGTTCTACTCGTGTTGAAGCAATAGCAAACTAATTCAAAATATTAACCAATGCATATTAACAGTCAATACAAACACAAACACAAACACAAACAAATGGCATAAGATTATGGAATTGCAAGCAATTGAGCATCTAATGAATAAATGGAATGATTATTACCTCACCAAAATAAATTAACTTTTAGTAACCCTAACGACAGGAAGGATAGCTAGGCCAACCAGACATTTAGTGGCTGTCGAGGGTGGTTGCCATGGTGCCATTAGCAAGGAAGAAGGGCAGCCACAAGATATGAGTAGAGAGGGTGGCACTGCTGAGAAGATTGACAGCTTGTGCTTAAAAAATAAAAATGCATCAAAATAAAGAATTTTATTGTGGGTGATTTAGGCTTGCAACAGTTGCTGCAATGAGGTGTGCAGAGAAGATGCTTCCAGCGGCTGCTATGATGTCGGCAATAAGCCGCATCCAAAGAAGATGCAGATGTCGGTGGCTGACAATAACAAGAACAAGTAACAAGCTGCATCTAGAGAAGGTGGGGTGTACTGCGAAAGCTATGACAATAATAGTTGTTATGATGACAATGGAGACTGCCGGAGAAGATGCGGCGTCCGACAATAGCGAGTAGGAAGTGTGGGCTTGCCGCAGTTACTGCCTGCTGTGAGTCTGCGACGGTGAGGAGCTTAGGACAAGGGTGAAATGATTTTGGGGGGAAATTTAGGGCAGGGGCAAAACATGCACTTTTATATTGGAACTTAAAATCGGGTTTGAGTTTGCGGGTTAAGGTTCATATCAACCTAAAAACCGGACCGATTTCAAATCGATCTCAGGATCAACTCGCAAATTTGAGCTCAAGCTTACTAGCACATAGTTCCAGCACTGCCCAAAACTGGGTTCAGCAGTCCGGGTTTGGACCAGACCTAGTTGCGGCCCTATTCTACATTGTAATCACCCTTATTGTCCCCCAATACCACACATTTATTTTTAAAACAAGGGAAAGGAATTTTCAAAATTAATTTTGCATCCCTAGCTCTCATAAAAAAATTGTTCAACAACCTCTCGATGCCAACTCTTATACTATCACTACTTAATATGTCAGACACCCTAACATCTTCCGTTCCTGTCGTATTTAGAGTTTGTACAAATGGGTTGCCATCAAAAACCCACGAATCTTTCCAAACTCCAATATTTCTTTTTCCCAACCACCAATTTCATAAGCATACTTGGAAAGTGGAATAGTATTACACACGCTACACCATGCGTAGCTAGAATTCTTTCTAATTTACAACTCTAAAAATGAAGACTGAGAAATATTCAACCTTCAATAACTGAGAAGTTAGGCTTAGATAATATGAGGACATTTCTATGAAACTCCCTCCATTTTTAAAATTTTAATAGTTGATAGAAAATTCACTCAATCTATTATATTTAACATCATTTATAATATTTTGGAAATTCTTTCATTTTTTTAATTTCATTATATATGGGTCTCATCTATAAACGTGTAAAATCAACGTAATAAAATAGTTTGATATTAAAATATCAACTTTAAAGTAATTTTTTCAACATCTAAACATCTAAAATATCAATAATATGTAGATAAATGATCCTTTAAAGTATTGTTATATTCTAATACATGTGTAAATAGATCTAAGCGTTTTTCATAATTTACTCATAAATGCACTTATTTTTTAGCAAATGTGGCTTATCCACATATTGAATTGGGATGAAACTTAGTCTCTTAAGTAAATAAATGGTGTTAAATTCAATGAATGGACTGAATTTTCCATCAGTGATCAACATCTCAAAAATAAAAAGGGTTTCACAAAATCACTTCTACGAAACCCGATTTCATAGAAGTATTTCCATAGATAAAATATGCTAATCTTGTTTCACCAATAATGCTAAATAAAAATCTCTTAAATTCTTAAACTGAAATCCTCAATCTTTATGAACGTTTATTTATTCCAATTCATTCACATTTTTTATTGTTATATTTATATTACAATCATCTCAAACATCCATCTTTACAATCTGGCCCTTGTGACATTCTACCAAATTTTCCTACAGAATTCTACATATATCTACCGAATATCTATTTTTTCTCCTCAACCAAATCTTCCTACCCACATCTGTGGACACTCCTACTGCTGGGAGGAGACAACGCCGCAATGTTTTCTCAATTTGTGCTGCCATAAAATTGCTTGATATTTGCTATCTTCAAGTTTCAAAGCTGGCTCATTAACACATTGTGTGAACGCCTGCTACCACTAAGGCAAAGCCTTAGTGGCCAATTCATTCACTTAATACCCCCACCATAGTGATTAGCACCTCCTTTCCACTTGCATACAAACATCATAAAGAGCAAAAAAAAACTCATTGTTGTCTCAATTATATTTAATCTATATACCAAAGTTTTATAATTTTTTAGAGATGCATATTCATTTTTTAATTTTCAAAAATTAAAAATTTTGAGGGTATTTAACTAGGAATATTTGTAAATACCCCTAGGTGCACTTAGTCTCGGTGCACTCAAGTGTATTTAACTCATTTTTTATATTATTTTCAAAAACTTTTTATACAACTATTAATTTAAGTGTATTTAACATTTAACATTTATACCAAGTTTTACAATTTTTGAATATTTGTAGTTATTTTTTATTTTTAAAAATAAATGCCATTTTGTAATTTGTGAATGACAAAAATGCCATTGATTTAAAAAAATTCAGAGAAATACCTGTCGTAAACGAATGGAAAATCAAGCATAATCTATGTTTCAATGATTAACAATTCAATTTAGAGGTTTTAAGGCACTAACATGTGTGTTGAGATATTTTTTAAGGATTAGCTACTTTAAGATTCAAAGCTTGGTATGTCAAGTTGCATGCCAAATCAACTCAGGCATCGACTTGGCTCAAGTCAATACCAAATTCGACTTCAATATCAACTTCAAAGAGCCATTTTTCGACAGCGCTGACAATGTGTACGTGTGAGCAAGTGAAGTCGCAACCGAAATCTACTTTGCATGCAACTTGAGTGAAGTCGCAACCCAAGTCGACTCTGTTAGTGACTTAGAGTATTTTCAGGGGTCCAAAGCTGAATCCGACAAAGTCAAGTCGCAACTGAAGTTGACTCCGAGATATGACTTAGGTGAAGTCGTATATGAAATTGACTCAGACATACAACTTGAGTAGAGTTGCAAACCAAGTCAACCCCAGTATTCAACTTGGATACAAGAAGATCAAATCATAAAGTTTCAAGCTTAAGGAAGATAAGTTTGACTTAAGCAACATCATTCTAACGTGATTTAAGATCCAAGGCAAGTTCATCCAAGAATGCTCAAATGAACATGACCAAGCTCAATAATCTAGAAGTTCCAAAACTCACACGCACAAATGAAGACTTATGAGGATAAAACATGAAAAAACAAGGGCAACTATCCTAAAGGATCAAGTTTACACTGTGCTAAGGTTCCAATGAATCAAGTAGAGAGTGAAGTCATAACTTAAGTTGACTTCACCTACGACTTGGGTCAAATCTGAGATCAATTCGAATATAAATAGAGCATGACTAAAGAATTGAAGACCGAAATCATAACCCAAGTTGACTCTAGTCTACGACTTGGGCGAAGTCACACTAGGGGTCGACTCCGAGTGCGACTTGGATCGCAAGAATCGGAAAAATTTGAACGTTGGCGCAATAAATGCATGCCACCTACCACAAAACATTCGAATTTACTCCTCTCATATTTAATATACTTCAAATGGAAGGGAGGGAATTAGCTAGTGCATTGATTAAGCTTTACCTTCTAAATTTTTAGCATTCAAGTGCTCATTAAGAAGATTTATAAGAAAAACTTTGCTCTTTGACTGCAAGTGCTCAAGTGTTCATTAATTCGTTCACTCTACAAATTCTTCTATGAGCTGAAAATTTTCTTACACATTTGCAAAGTGTAGATTCTTGTTTTCCATTCTTTTTATTCGTGATTCCTCTTAGTTTGTTGTTGGAGATCAAGACCAAGAGAAGGCAAAGTAGTGTATGGTTGAAGTGTGACTCGCCACCTACTTCTGCAGAATTTGTAAAGGCTCATAGAGCTGAAATTTAGAAAAAAGCAAGTGTTTTAACTATATTTTCATTGGCATAGTGGAACCCAAAGCACAAGAGTGTGTTCTTAGAGAAGTGGAGTAGGGAGGGTTACCCGAACTAGTATAATCTCTTGTATTTAATTTGTTTACTTTACTTGTTGTCTCATTTTCCACGTCTTTCATTCAAGGGGACTTAGTTCACAAAGGGGATTATAACTAATACACCGAAATATTTTTAAGAACCCAATTCACTTCTCTTTTCTTCGGTTTTTGCTATAGGCTCGGGACCGACAATACCTACAAATATCCAAACATGGCAAAACTTAATACACATGTTAAATACACTTAGATTAACAATTGTAGAAAAATTTTAAAAATATAAAAAATAGATTTTTGCACCTAGGTGCACTAGATCAAGTCCCATTTTCTTGATGGGGAGGGCAGGTCCCATTTAATTAAATCATTTTCAGCCCCAAATCAGACAGTGTTAGTCTTTAAAAGAAAATATATACATTCAAAAATTGAACAAGTTGGAATATGAATTAAATACACGTGAGATAATATTTTGATGAAAAAAAAAAACAAATATACATCCGTGCTAACCGAATCTGAGCCCATTATCTAATGTATATTAATGATCGAGGAGGCCGTTCCCGGCATTCATTTTGTTTTTGTTTTTGTTTTTTTGGTTTGTTGTTGCTTTTTACAAACATTTTCCAGTTCTTAAATAATGAATCCCGTTTAGAAAAAGGAAAAAAATTCTATTTTGATCTGTCCATAATATATGATTATCATTACGATTTAATCAACTATTTTAATCATCACTGGCATCCAGGCAGCTATCGTATAATAAGATCAGCCAAGCTAGAAATTAAATGAACAAAAATCCACATAAGCAGAACTTCTTAGCGAACAAAACCCAATTGCCCTTTCCTAGAGATCGAAGAAGCTATCAAATAAGAGTCCATTTTTCATTAAATATATGATTTAACATTGTAACCACCTAATTATTTTATTTTTTATTATAATTACTTCTATATTCCAATCAATTCAAAAAAAAAAAATTCATATAATTTCTCTATCTTCTTAAATTTTCCTCACAAAATTTCCTTTTTTTATGGGTAATTTGCAATTATACCTACTTAATTTGACCAAATTGCAAATATATCACTTAATTTCAGAAATTGTAAATAACCACATATAGTTTAATCATAATTGCAAATAACTCTTACACCATTACAATATCATCAGGATATGGGTATATTTGCAAAAACATGCAAACTATAAGTGTATTTGTAACTTTAGAAATTAAGTAGTATGTTTATTTTTTGCAAACAGCCCCACATAGTTTAACAATGATTACAAATAACTCCCATGTTGTAACGATATAGTGACGAAGTCATAACGACGTAGGGTTATCTGCAATTATGGTTAAACTATGTAGGGTTATTTGTAATTTTTGAAATTATATGAATATATTTGTAAATTACCATTCTTTTACTGATGATCGAACACATGGTAAATCTAATAAAAATTTAGTTCTTTGTTTTCCTCCAACCATCAATTCAATTTCCATGGAAAAATGATCATCGACTGGAAATTCGGCTATCTCACTTCTACTTCTTCGATTTTTAATTACTTGGCCATTGGGCAGTTGCCCATGTGGTAGCCTGGGTAGGTTGTCAAAACAGCCACCCGGGTTTGACTCCCCCTTCCTTGGTTGAAGAAGTTTTTACAATGTCTCCCCTAAAAAATAGGAGTTTTAATAATTTCCTTCCTTATATGAGGGATTTCATAATTTTTTTCGGTATGGGTGTGTTTGCAGAAAAATTTCCTCTATGGTGTGAGAGTTATGAATGTGTTAAATTGTAATATCAATTATCAAATTGTATAAATACCAATCGAAATTTTTTTAATACCTTAGTACTTATGAAAAATTTGCTCCATTTCATTTTATTTAACATAATTCGTTTTGCTAAGAAAGCAAGTTTCGCCCAAATAAAATGTGCATGACCATATTTGCTGAAAAATATATTTATATGTAAATTATAAAAAATGTGTAGATGCATTTATAGATATAGTAGAATATAGCAATACTTTTTTTGATGAAAGAATATAGTAATACTTTATATAACCATTTTTCACATAGTAATGATATTTAAGATAGTTTAAATGTTGAAAATACGATTTTAAAATTGATATTTAGGGTTTGTTTGGAAATTAATAAAACTTTTGATGAAAAGTTTTTTTCAATGTAAAAATTATAAAACGATGTGATATGATAGATGTGATGAAGGTGAATAAAGAGAATAAATTGAAAATAAATAAGTTAGGTATAAAGTAGTTGTGTAGAAATAATAGAAAAGTAGAATAGTTGTATTGAAAAATTTGAATAAATAATTAAAAATATGATAATTGTATAGAGCAAAAAATTTTAAATTGAAAAGTTGTATAGATTACCAAATACCCTCTTAGTATCAAATTATTTTATTATATTAATTTTATAAATTTGCAAAAGGGGTTATGCACAATGACATCAAAGAAGTGAACAAATTGTTATGATAATACAAAAGATTTTAAATGCAATAGATAAAATAAATCTTCTATAAAACATCAAAATATTAAAAATACAAGGAGTTTAGTAAAAGCAAAGTTCGATTTCCACGTAAGTTCTTCGCGTGGAGACTCCTCAAAAATGCTCTCCCTACAAAGTGGCGGCTAGAAGGGAATTCATCCGTGACAGAAACCTCTGTACTCGAGAGAAGCTATCAAATGCATAATTCACCGACTATCCTCTTCAAGTACTAGATATGAGCTAGCAAAATTTATCCTTGTATGTTGGAGAGTGTGGTACCAAAGAAACAAGCATTGGGCTAGGGATTTTGATCCAGATTTTATTAGTGTTATGGCCTGTTGCTCCAGATACTGGGATAGCATCAACTCTGCCAGATCGATGGGTGTGCCGAGCTTGATGGACAGACAGCTGCATCCAAGATGGATAAGGCCTCCAATGGGAAGCTATAAAATTAATGTAGATGGAAGAAAACGCTCAAGGGGAGAATGTATGGAGTTTGGGGCAATCTTGAGAGATCATGGGGGGAATTTTTTGTCAGCTCATGAGTGGAACATGGAGGGTGCGGTGGAGGCTCTTCACATGGAATCCTTGGCAATGGTGGGAAGCATGAGATGGGGTGCGGAAATGGGGCTGCAAAATGTGGAGATGGAGACAGATTCACTGGTGCTGACTTGTCTTATTTATCAAGAATGTCCTATCCGGTCAAATGTGGCTACTCTAATCTAATAAATGGCCACTGTGAACTTATCCTGCTGGTCAACGTCATTGTCATGTGAAGATTCGGCGCGGTTCGATTCCGCTTTTCTGCTGCCCATGATTCGTCTCCCAACCCAATGTGTGGAGGTCTTTATTAATGTCCTCTCATAACGGGAAGGTATTTTTTAGAAAAATTCCTCTATCACTGAGAGTTTTGAATGTATCTAATTGTAATATTAATTATCACGTTATATAAAATACCAATAAAAAAAATCCAAGAAATGGAATCAACCACTTGAAATTTCAAATCATAAAAATTCCAATACGTTTTGAGAACAGAAAATTGGTGTGTCACAGAGGCTATGATCGTATGCAATCAGACCCATCAGATGTGGTGGAAGACCCACGTACAGTAATTGTAAATCCATTATACATGGACCTTTTGTATTCGTCTTAGCTGTGTATATAAAAATATAAAATACACCTTACTCCAAAAAAAAAAATTCCACGTAAGTTCACTGGCTCTCGAAAAGGACTTTTTGCAAATTGCTTTTTTAAATTTTAACAATTTAATGTTTTCGTTTTCATTGTTATTTACTCAATATCGTTAAAAGGTAAACGGAATCATTTCTAAAGGACTTCCCAATGTCTCGAGCCCACTCATGATCAGTATTTTGGATAAATTCATCGAATACTTGTAACATTTACTTAGTATTTCTTTACCTATTATTTCTTTTGTACCCGTAACATTTTAATAATTCTTCTTATACTCATAACATTTCATTTCTAATTCTTCTAATACTCAAGCCATCACGGACAGCATAAATGAATGTCTTGGCCATGTGGAAAATTGGCTGCATCGATTTTCACTTCATTTTCAAATTGAAAGGGAAGATTGAGGTTATTGAAGATCCTCTTTTTGATTGTGAAATCCACTGATGATTCCCATTTTCTAATCGAGAAGAGAGGCATTGAAAATCCTCTTTTTTCGTATTGGTGGATTTTCATTTCAAAATTGTTTACAAAACTTTTCCATTTTTCTAGTCTTGTTGACAATGGTGATTTTCAATGCAGGCAACGATAGTCATTAGTGGATCGATTGAAGAAGATGGCTATCGGGTTATGGGAAGCCGGAATTGCAAAGAGATGCCAAAGACAGGAGCACTGCCATTGTCAAATTTGGAGAAGGCAAGCAAATCCAGCAAGTTTCAATGCTGTAAATAATTGGATTTGAAAATGGGGACATCGATCCCAGTGCAGATGGAGGGGCGACAGGGAAGATTGGATGAAGAAATTGAAAGAGAAGTGATGTGGATCCCAATGTAGATCGAGGGTTGAGAGGGAAGAAGAAACAGAAGAAAAGGAATGGGGATGAGCAGAGACGACGAAATAAATTTTGAGCAATTTTGGTATTAAAAAAAATGGTGGTATTTTTCATCTATGTGAAAGTTAACTGAGGGACCTGAGGGAAGGTGATGGCTTGGGTACTAGAGGAATTGCAAATGAAATATTGCGAGTATTAGAGAAATTATTAAAATGTTATGAGTACGAAAGAAATAATGGATAAATATTATGGGTATTAGAGTAATTTATTCTAGTATTTTTAGCAAAAGAGCTTCATTGAATTGTAGCAGCTGACATGCGATTGCATAGATATGTTGTGGTCAAAGTTTCCAGAAGTCAATACTTGATGACAAGGTAGTTAACATCTATGCACTATTGGAAACAATTGATAAAATCAAATGCAAAATATCCAAAGCATGTGTTTTGATGATTAACAACACAATTTGAGTAAGTTTTATCTACTAATATATTTTGTGTATTGTTTAAGGATATAAAAATAAAAATGAAGCATGGTAGGTCAAGTCAATCCCCAAGTCGACCCAGGCATCAACCTAGGCCAAGTCGATACCCAAGTCGACTCCAATAGAGACTTCAAGTGTCAATTTTTGTTCAGCGTTGAAATTGAGGGCCAAGAGTTGCCGAAGTTGCACATAAAGTTGACTTCATATGAGACTTGGGAGAAGTTGCAGGCCAAGTCGACTTCAGCATCGACTTCAGATTGACAGTGCAGAATTTCAAGAGCTAAGTCGAAGGCCAAGTCGACTTGAGGCAAGACTTAAGTCAAGTTGAGGACCAAGTCGACTCAGAAACTCGACTTAGAAAAAATGAAGATTAAACCAAGTCCAAAGCAAGCAAAGTTGCATATATTCATCATGGAGGATCAAGATCACATACATGGACTTCTTTCATGCACTATTCAAGGACTCGAGATTCAAGACACGGAGCGTAAAGCAAAGATGAATATACTAAGTATCAAGTAATGAAAATATTTGGTAGAACAACTAATATAAAGAAGCTCAAGCAATTAAAAGACATTTCAAAAGAGTTTTAAGCTCACTTGGCAAGATAGAAAAGTCAAATCGCAAACGAAGTCGACTCCATCTACGACTTGGGTCAAGTCCAAGGCCAAGTTGACCCGAGGAAGAACTTAAACAAGATGAACACAGCCCAAGTCGCACCCGAAGTCGACTCCAACATGCGACTTGGCCGAAGTCGCACCCGAAGTCGACTCCATCTGCGACTTGGAGGCATAACGTTCGAATTTTTGAACATTTGTGCATTTATTACGCGCCGACCAACTTCATAACGTTCAAAATTCTCCCTCCTCTATATATAGACACTCAAGCAAACATGAAAACACACAAGATAGAGCTGAAAAAGAGGAAAGAAGTGCTTCTAAGACTTATATTCCACTTTCTTCTACATTTGAGCGATCTATACACTTTCAAAGAAAGAACAAGCTTCAACATTGTTGTTTGCCTCAACATGGATCGATTGGTTGCTTCTACGAATTCTTCCTCGAAGCTGAAACTTGCTACACAAATCTGTAAAGTGTAGATTTCTTTCATTTCATCTTGTTATTTGGTTTTTGGTGCTTGTTTTGAGTTTAGTGTTTCAAACCGATTTATAGCGAAGTGGGGTTGTGATTGGAGTGGAACTCGTCACCTACTTGTGTTGTATGTTGTATACGCCCCCTAGAGCTAGAATCTAGAATAGAGCGGAGGCTCTGGTTGTATATACCCCCTAGAGCTAGAATTTAGAAGAGAGCGGAGACTCTAGTTGTATTCGCGGAATACATAGTGGAACTCAAGTCACAAGGGGTGTGAGCTTGGAAGAGTGGAATAGGGAAGGTTGCCCGAACCACTATAGACCTTAGCTATTGTTTTTCATTTCTACTTTCATTATCTTATTGCTTTCCCGTTATCTCATTAAAGGGGATTAAATTATACCGGGGGTAAAGTTTCTAATTTAAGTTTAAAATTTTTAATATCCAATTCACCCATCCCCTCTTGGGTAATTATCATCAACTCAGGACCAATATGCACAAGTGTTCGGGTTCGAATGGGGGAGTGAGGCTATAGCCTTCATTTAGAAAAAAAGTTGAAAAAGTCAAAAGAAATTTTTAATCAATATTGTATTTGTATTAGTAAGTTGCCAAAATTACAAATACGATCACAATATTTCCATAAGTTGTAAACATTTTCTTTTGATTATGATACCATTAGAATTTTCATAAAATGATGATAATGTCCCTTAATCCAAGGGATACTCTCGTAATTTCTAGAAATACTGTAAGCATATTTGCAAAAAAAAAAAAACTAAAATAATAATCTATGTAAAAGTATATAAAATAGTGAAATAAAAATGACATCTATAATATTTGCAAACATCGCAAGTGTATAACTTGGTGTAAAAGGTATTTTTGTCATTTTATAGAAAATTTTAATAGTATCCAAACGGAAAGGACAATTTTATATAGATTTTGTAAGTACGTTGGCAATTTTAGCAAATTTAAGAACATCAATGCAGTATTGATTAAACCTTATACACATATTTGCAAAAACCCCGATCAGAATTTTTATTCTGTTCACTTGGTGGTCATTTATTAATAGGATTCTTTCTGAAAGATGAAGAAAATGTGGGATATTGATAGCCAGCTCACTTACTGATAGCTATGAATTTTTCAAAAGAATTACGTCTTTTATGACCGTGGAATGTTATCCGAGTGGACGGCATGTGCTCTAAGTTGCGGCATGCATAGGGTGTGTTTGGTTAGGGGTAAAACTTTTGATGAAAAGTTTTTGAAGTAAAAGTTGTCAAATTGATAGAAAATGATGTGATATAATAGGAGTAATGATGAGGAGTAAAGATAATAAAGTTAAAATAGATAGGTTAGTTGTACGGTTAGTTGTGTAGAAATAATTGAAAAGTAGGGTAGTTTGTATAGGAAAATGTGAAAAAATAATTAAAAAATAAAGTAGTTATGGAGAGTGAAAAGTTTTGGATTGAAAAGTTTTTGTTGACATTTTTTTTCCCCAACAAACACACCCGTAATTACATATGAAGAAATGTGAAACCATGACATTGTATGATGTGACTGGCACAGCCGCATAATACTCCTGAATTAATTCGCTTGTGACAAATAAGGTGGCGATTGCATTATTGTCTGGAGATGGCCCCCACATTGATACATTCTCAAAAGTCAAATCAAATTGACATCTAAACCCAGCTGGTACGTGCCACTGCCCCGTTTGCGGAGGCTGCAACACGGTGTTATTGAGATGTATGTAAAAAAAATTTACATGTACACATTGCATTTTAAAAATGTTGTTGGAATTATATTACTCACGAACGTGGTTAATTTTTTTTGATGAATATGAACGCGGCTAATTTGCTTTAAAGAAGAACAGTAGGGATTTGACTACACTACAAAAGTTTCTTATCTGATTCTCTGAAGCCTAACATCTTTGACCAAGACCAAAACATATGGCTAATGCCTAAAGCTGTTCTAAGAAAGAAAACTACCTCAAGTTAATTCAGCACAAGCCTTTAAGATTTTAATTGATAAGTCAATCCATTGGGATTTTTTCCATTATTTTTTTTTCTATTAGCCATTTTAATCCTAATTAAATGGAAGTGATGTACACGTCATCCCAGCCGACTCAATCAATGAGCATGATCATACATTACAAGTGGGTCACACAATCAAACATGAAAGTCAAAATATTGTAACAAAATAAAAGATCAAAAAACCACGCGGATTGCTGCCATTGTCTTCGTTTTCTAGAGTTTTCAAAGTGTGAAATCTTATCGTTTTTTCCTTGATGGGTAAGATTCCCATCATAATAATGGGATTGACCAATTAACGGGATGTATTAGCATAATTTTTCCTTTTGAAACTCACATAACCTATCTACCTATACAATCATGTCATCACTTGACCCATGGATTCTCAATCCTTCATGTCATGATTCTAATTCATTTGAGTCATGCTATATTGTTTTGTTGAAATCATTTGTTACTTTGCTAAAATATCATAAAAATACCCAATTTTCATTATCAAAGTATTCAAAATGTGAAAGATCTTTAGTGATTAGCCATGACTAGATATAGATTATCGCAGTCGATTTAATACTCACACTAGGGCTCTAAGCGTATGCATCTAATGGATATCGTCACACAATATTTGAGAATGTGGCATATATACATTGTGCTAAATCTAGTTGTGATGGAATTGCCCGCCAAGCCGAAGTTAAGATCATGTAAAATCCCCTACAATATATTTCTCTGGGATTCGTGATGCTCTTCCCATAATATAATCTTTGCAATAGAAAGGGTCATGAACTCCCAAACAACTCATGAAGAAAATTAGACATGCCATCCACTCCATCCCATGTCATGCATTCATCCTTTAATGTCCTCTTGGCTTCTTCTATCCATTGGGGTCATTATCCTTTACAACTAAGGGTGTTAATGGTCGTGATCAACTTGTTAGCCTGCATGTCCAACCCGTTTATAAATAGGTTTAGATCAAAATTTTTGAATAAATGTTTTATATTTTTTACTATTTAAATAAATAAAAGGATTTTATAAATATGTCTATAATGTTTGACCAATATTGTATCTATATCTTCAAGTTTGCCGATATGCCTACAAGGTTTGCATGAAATTGCAAAAGTATCCCTTCCGTTATGATATTATTAGAATTTTTTGTAAAATAACAATAATGCACTTTAAGCTAAATAATACACTTGCAATTTTTCAAATAGTGTAGACATATTTTCTATTTTATTATTTTATATATTTTTTACATATATTATTATTTTAGATTTCTTTTGCAAATGTGCATATAATATTTGCAAAAATTATTAGTGTATCTCTTAGCTTAAAGGGCGCTATTGTCGTTTTATAAAAATTCTAATAGTGTTCTAACAAAAAGGACATGCTTGTAATTTTACACGAACCTTGTGAGCATATTTGCAATATTGACAAACTTAGGAATATAAATACAATATTGGTCAAACCTTGTGGGCATATTTGCAAAAATTCCATAAGTAAATGAATTAAGTTTGAGATTGTACAACCCATCAACTAGTTCAGTTTATTCCACTTCAATTTCCTATTTTACTCCTGTTTATGACTCTACAACATCATTTTTACTATCATTCTGTGGTGTTGCCATTGTCGTCTTTGCCCCTGCTTGCAAGTGTTGTTGGTAAGATTCTTTTTTCATCTCTGCCACTCTCTCTCCCTTTCCATCTCTCTCCTTATTTCTACATTTTTCTTTCTTCTCTCTCCTTTCTGTTTTCGATCATTTCCCTCCCCATCTTTATTACCATTCCCCTCCCCTCTCTCTCGCTGAGTCATCATTCTTCTTTGTATTAAAGCGTCGAATGTACACCCTCTTCCGATGAAGATATGTTCATGTCATGTATCCTATCGGTGTAGAATTCACCATAATAATATAGTTTTGGCTTGTTTGTAATACACATATACAACCTATTAATAGTCTGCTAACCCATTTATTAAATTGGTTGTAAATGGATTAGAGTAGAGGTTTTTTAAATGGGTTAATAAATAAATTATGGTTAAAAAAATTTTAATGTGTTAAGATTAAAATTATGGTCTAACCCATATAACTCAATTTATTAACTTCTCTACCTACTTAATTTGCTAGAGCCCAGAGGCCAATACTCTCCTATGATTGTAGCACCTTGAGCTGATATTTTTGTCTATGCTATCATCATTGAAGGCCGCTATTCTTGCCAATTGAGTTGTACCTAATTGATGGTGGATGATGGCCAGCAGGCTAGCCACCCATATTTGAACTTCATGTTAGGGAAAAATAATGGTGGGAGCTTAGTCTCCTTTTGAGATTAGGTGAGAGCTTGTTGTCTCCTTTTGAGGATAAATGAGAGCTTATTGTTTACTTATCAATATTTAGGAGCCTGTTGTTTTTCTGTTGATATTTGAGAACTTGTAGTTTTCTTTGAAAAATCATAATAATTGTGTTAAAGTTTGATTTTGATATGAGTTGAGATGTGATATAAATATATACCAGTACAAAAAAAGGGGCTGTTATGCCCTACATTTATAATATTTTGGGTTAGTATCTCTTGCTACACTACTATTATCAAGAGCTAATATGGCCCACACACGCTACCTGCGGCTTAAGTTAGGGGCTAGTACCACTACATGCGTAGTCATTTTTATAGGTATTCATATATTACATCATCTCAACTAGTATTATAATCAGGCCCTGAGCTACTTTTATGATTTCCTAACAATATTCTGTATGTATCTTACCAATATTTCAATTTTTCCTAACAATATTTCATAAATATCCTAACTGGTGAATGCTTTCACAAAAACTTAGGAAGAAATAAAGCCACCAGTGCTCTTGCTACTACTCCACATAACATGCTATTGGCATGCTTCGAACCACATCACCCAGCTTAATGGGGCAGATGCGGTGCCAATGAGGCGCTACATGCGCAGTCTTGAGGTCGATATATCTTGCTTTACACAAACACCATGCATCAAAGGCCAGTGTTCCTTTGATGAATTGGTCTTGTCCTCTGATGAAGACCATTTGTCCTGGTGGGGCAAACCACCACAGTGTATTAGGGGAAAATTTTGTAAGGATAATTTTTTGACAATGCATAATTTGAGTAACTCTATCCCTAATCCTTTTCGTTTTGAAAGGGAAGAGGGTTAGAGTTTCTCATGTTTCTTTATCAAAAAAAAAAAAAGGCCAGTGTTCCCTGCATGCACACTACCCAGGTCGATTTTCTCTGCTATATGTTACATTAGTAAGGGTCATTATCTCTTCCTTGTATACAACCTGCGATCGGCATCTTCTACTCTATTATTATTGTTAAATAAGGTCAATTTTTAACTTGAGTTTGATTAACACAACCAGATTAATAGTAGGGCTGGGTTAGATCTTTCGAAAAAACAGATTACATGATTCAAGTTGAATTGATCTGATTTCAAATACGTATTAGTATGGGTTAAGGATTGATCAACCTAACTTGATTTGTGTGTTAACATGAAATATTATATATTATTGAAATAGTCATACAATAATGACCACATAAAATATTATTGTGAGACTGAGAGATAGAATAACAGGATACACAAACATTTATTAGTCATCATTAATTTGAAATAATTACTTAGCAATTGTGTTGCTATAAGTCATGAACTGAAAATTGTTGATGAAAACAGTATTATTTTAATTCTTTAGTGTAAATTTTATATTGTAAAATTAATTTAATCAAGTAAAAGTTTTAAATAGTATATGTTTATTAGCACAATCACGCATACTAAACCGAAGGCAAGATATAGATATAAAAATACTAAAAATATAAATTTTTATTCATGGATGTTACTTGCTACTACAACTCCTAATTCAAAATTTTAAAGATTTTAGTGTTAAACTTCACATGAGAAAAGATATATAATCACTCTAAATAATTATATCACTTATGCCATTTTAAAATAGATTTTGCACACAGCATTTATAAAAAAATGCTCAGGAGAATTTTAAATCAAATGTATAAGAAATTAAACTTCGTAAAAATTATAAAATTCTTATTAATATTATGAAAATCTATATTTTGATGCAATATAAATAGAAGTCTCTGAAACTTTAGTGATTTAATAAAATAATACAAAATTTGACCATAACTCTTTTTTCTATTTTTGCTTTCCTTTTTTCCAACTATACAAACTAACCTGATTTGTAACCCAAACAGAAATAATTTTATAGTTTAATTTGGGGTTGATTTGGGGTTTGAAAAATAGGGTTAAATGTAGGTATGTTTAATGTTTTACAATGGCATCATACATACGTCAATATATTAAACAATTTAGATATTAACATTTTTAATAGGAAATGATAAAAGCAACCAGTTGCGCAAACCGTTTATTTTTAGACAGTACCTATAAATATTAATGTCATCTTAAGGTGAATAGAAATATTTCTAAATTCTGAAAATAAATATATAATATGTATACAATTTTTGAAATATTTAACTTTAACCTCGTAATTAAATATTCAGATGAATATCATTTTAGAAAGTTTAGATATTAAAAATTTTAACGAGAAATGCAAAAGTAACTAGTTGTATAAATCTTATTTATATAAATTTTGTTTCTAATCATTTCTTATGTATATTAGTTTATAAAACTTTTTCAAGAAAAATACTCTTGTATTGCTGACAACACCCAAGATTTCAATGTGGTTATTTGGGCACCTTGGTAACGTGAGATCAACTTCACCCTCGCATTAAATATTATAGATATATATTATTTTAAAATTTTAGGCACAAAATTTTTTAATGAGAAATGGAAAAGTAACTGTCTGTATAAATCCTATTTTTATACGGATAATCGTTTGTTTTTCTTTTATCATTTCTCATTTATATTAGTATAACAAAATTTTCAAGGAAGATATTTTTGTATTGCTGACAACATGAAGATTTCCCTGTGGTTATTTGGGCACCTTGATAATGCGAGATCAACTTCACCCTTGCATTTAGATTGTTTATTTAACTAGACAACTAAATTGTATCCGTAATTTTGTACGACCCCATTTCATAAAAGTTATATTAAACGTATAAAATCAATATAATAAAATTATTTGAATAACATATAAATTCTAAAGCTGTTAATTTGACATCTATATAAGCTACAACTTACTTGCACATAAATAGATGATTTTTATATTTCATCTAAAAATAAATAATTTTATCAATGCATCTATGAATGGATTTAAGTGATTTTTATATTTTTCTACAATTATAGAAAATATTTTTAACCAAGTATGACCTACCTATGAATTAGATTGAAATGTTAGCAGTGTGAAAACATAATTAATGTTAAACAAAAATAGGGAATTACACTTTATTTTAAGAAGAATGATTGAATCTTACGTAAGTATAGAAGTCTCCATACTTACTCTTTCTTTTTAAATTTTAAAATATATTTCTTAAAATCTAAACCGTTAGTCATGTTTAATATATGTTGCTTTATTATGCTACCAAAAATAATTTTCATTGAAAAATTATTTCTTGTAAATAATGGTATCCTTTGAGAGTGAACATGTAACCACTAAAAAATTGAAAAATGTATACTATAAATATGGTATATAAAAGTTTACAATGTACGTATTTTTTAAAATAATAAATAAATACACATGAATAAACATGTTAAATAATTTGGGTTTTTCAAAAATTATTCTGCAATTAAAAATTAAAGGATAAGCATGAAGACTTCATGCTTACGTAATTATTGAATCATTCTTTTTTTCTTTTATGTATATATATATTTTACAACCATCTCAGTTTATATCAAATTTAAGCCTTAATACATTCTCATACTTTTCTAAAGGTGACAACAAACTCCCATTAATTAAACTCCCATTAATCATTCCTTTTAGTTTAATCACCAAGTCGCGCCAGAATGCGGCTACAACAATGAAAATTTCATAGTCACGGGCGCCATTAATGCATTCTCTCTGGAGTAGACCATGTCCAAACACATACCATCAATTATTAGATAGTGAAAATTATAAGTAATTAATAAGCAACGGGGCATTTCGTTGACGAAGAGGTTGCCGTCCTAAGCTTGGTCCGTTATTTAAAAAAAAGAGTAGAATAACAAATCATTCAAACTTGATCGATCTTCAAAATGGATAAAAAATTGAGTACACCAATTTCACCGGTCTTGAAAATGGATAAAGAAATTCAGTGCTATTGCCTTGAGGAAGGATTGAAGGAAGGCAATTGAAAAATAAAGCCACTCTCAAAATGCATATACTAATTGTTGCCCCCACTAATTTTGTAAATTGCACTTAATTTCATCTGAAAATGTTGAAAATATTTCAAAAATACATTACTATAATTGCCTCCTTCGAAATAACAATACCTTTATCGAAAGAACAACAAGATTATGTCAATAAGCCACCATTAATTATTGGAGTTCGATTATATATATGGTGATGTATTTTAAGATAAAATAAAATATTTATTTATTTTTATTAGTATATTTACATGTACCTCAATCGATATTACAATTAACTGCTGAGATATTCATACAAGTGCTTTACTCGGATGCTGATGCGGAGATTTGAACACTTAATCTACTCCAAATGAGACTTGGGTGTTTACTACCAGGGTGAAGCTCTGGTGGCAACATTTATTATGTTTACAATTAATTATATTTTTTAAAATTTTCTTCATAAATATGTTTTACTAAGTGCATTTAATCTATATATAAAGTTTTTCCATTTTACAATACTTTTATATATTTATTTTTATTTTTTAAAAATCAAGTTTTTTAAGGAATGAAAAATGACTTAAATGCCCTTGAAATTAACGAATTTTTAAAAATGAAAATTAAATATGTAAAAGTATTGTCAAATGGAAAAACGTAATATATGGATTAAATAAACAACAAATTTATGAAGAAAAATCAAATAAAAATAAAATAAATATTGTATTTTAGTTTAAAATATTCATGCTCCTTAATTATTAGATGCTTATCCTATGTGGCGCGAAGCACCGGTAAACGTGCGTGACCATAAAATAGATTTTTTTTTGTTTTTTTTAATAAATATGCCGCCCAATCTATATCATATCCTTTATGTGAAATTTGGCGAATCATTTTTAAAATTACAATATCAAGCAATTTTAAAAATTGTAAAATTTTTAAGAAGAAAATACAAATAAAACTACATATTTGTAGAAAACAAAAGGGAAGAATATACTTCTTAGCAGGCCACACTGCTGATGCAGTGCTATCGGTGTCCTTAATTAATTACTTCCGTTTTTATATCATAATTAATTGCTTCCGTATGAATTGCTTTGCTTGCATGATCTGCCACGCTGCTTAATTCCCCTTATATTCTTGTCCTTCAATATCCATGGAAACCGACCAAATGGCAAATGTTACTGTTACCACTACGGGAAGTTGCTAGAGACGTGAGGACTAACCTATGCTGGAAACGTCAAGAAAGGTCTATTGAGTATTGACATGACATGCCACATTTTTTCAAAAGATAACCATAAGAAAGAAAGAAAAGATATTTAATTTGTTACACCTACCTATGTAAGGGGTTTGTTTCAATGGATCTCAACCCATCCGGCCACAAATCTTACTTTTATTTAATTTTTTGAATTTTTTTTTATAAAACTCTTAATCTAAGTGTATTTAGCCTATATATTCAGTTTTTATTATTTTTGAAAATATGTATATATTTTTAAAAATAGAAATATTTTTTTATAATTTAACTCCATATGACCCTTTGTTTTATAATTTTAAAATATTTTTTGAAAATTTTAAATTATCTATCATGTTTATTCATATCTATTTAGTTAAGATTCCAAAACTATATACATTGCAAACTTTTACATATTACATTTATATCATATATTTTTCAAAATTTTTAATAGTTATATATCCGCCTTCAAAAGATATTACTTTTTTAAAATATAAATTTTCAATAAAAAAGACTTTTGGTAGCATAAAAAACAAACATAGTTTAGATCTTTAATAGATAGGATGTTTTGATTATTTGGTCTTATATACTCCACTATGTCCGTAAAGTCGATCTTGATTGAAAATTTTGGTGGGACATAACGACCATAACCTTTTGGATTATCTTTAAAGTAGAGTTCCACTTGGATCAACTTTTTTTTTTTTTTTTTTTTTTTTTTTTTTTTTTTTTTTTTGATTGGTACAATTACATATCTCAACACATATCATACTTGAAGATCTGAGACATTCTTACAAATATAAGGGATACATCTTTCCCAAAGAAGTCTGGAGACACAGCTCCACGAAAGAATAAGGAAGACACAGCTTCCAAACAACTACCTGGGAGACCACCCGCTCCCACACTACATTCATCCGGGAGACCTACTTGCTCCCACGCAAATATCTATCGAAATCCGCACGCCCGCGGATTCGAACCCTCGACCGACTGCGCGCACGCATTTCTGCGCCGCAGTCGGCCACCAACCGAGCTAGCCTCGGTTGGTCACTTGGATCAACTTTAGGGGAACCGACTTGGATGGAATCTACTTTGATAAAAAAGCGAAGTTTAACTATTGATATTGTTTAAAATCATTTATTCTACCATTATTAATAATTATTTAAATCCGAGTTTTAGGTAGGTCTACACGCTTAAAAATATATAATTAGATGTAAATTATAAAAATACTAAGATCCATCCATGTATACATGTTAACACAATATAATAATGTATAAAAGCATTTGGAATTCATAAATTAAGAATATTTTAAATGGTTTACATATTGAATTAACAACGTTAAAACTGATAAAAAAAAAAAAAAAGAAAATAATTTTATTAAGTTGGTTTTACACATTTATTTAAACGTGGGTCACAACATCTTCGACTGGGATGAAACTTAGCTTCATAAGTAAACAAATGATTCACCTTGTATGGACTGTAAATCCACCGGAAATATTAATAACAATTTGCGTGGACTGTAAATCCAACGGAGTCGATATCATCTTTCCTTTGTACGTAATGTCTTGCATTTATTGACTGAAATTAAGGACATTCTCTGTCAAGATTTGAAGCCTTAAAGCTTTTGTATCGTAGACAGGACTCTTTGTCAGCCGTGCTAATTGTATGTTAGCGAGAGAACTAGATTTTATATCATGA